>JAODUG010006096.1:0-28615 GCA_027564795.1 Aphredoderus sayanus | reverse complement strand
AAAGGAAAGCCAAATAAGTTACTACAGTAAGTAAATGCATGATGCATACGACATATTTTCGAAGTGTCGAAAACAGTCGACATAGCCTACAGTTACAGGGATTTGTCCATGTGCCATACTGTATCATAAACCTAGCCTAACTGTCTGCTTGCCACAGTGATCATGTTCACACACGATTCTGTCACAACATTGTTAGTAACAATCTAGCAAGTTCTTGAATATAGTTTGCTCTGTTTAGACCGCTCCACCACGCAGATGCTTTTGTTTAAATTTTATATTTGCTTTATCAAATATAGGAGCCAGTGATGTTTTTGGCACAGGGCACTATCGTGATCAACTTACTGTATATGATGCATGTATTACTGTAAATTAGCAAAGGCATACCAAAATGTCAATCGAAAGGCAGGCATGTGTGCCTGCAGTGATCTAAAGCAGATGTTATACAAGATTGTCGAAAACAAGGATACAAAACTATGGAATTGGAAACTAAGTCAAAAGGATAACTTGACCGGCAGTAACCCCCATTCTCAAGCGCTGAGAGGTTAAGTGTTTTGCTCAAGGACACCAGAAGTCAGGTGTTTAGAGAGTGGGGAGCCTTGTCTACTGCCAGGAAAGAGAGTATCGATAACTAGTGATGGCTGGAAGATAGAAGAGGGCAAAGAAGGATGTACAGAAGGAGACGAGTAAAAAGAAGAGGTGGGACCAAGGGGAGGGTGTGAGAAGGTTGGAGAGATGCGGGGCAATGTACAGTACATAGTGAGGGGAACCTTTGTAGAGAATAATTGAGATAGAGGGACGTGGGTGGAAGGACTATGAAAAGAGAGAACTGGTGTTTGAAATTGTAATTGAGTTCTCCCCACATTTGCAGTGTCTCACCTCGAGCTCAGTGCCATCCACAGTTAGCTATTATTGTTTGCTCGCTCGCTCTCTCTCTCTCTCTCTCTCTCTCTCTCTCTCTCTCCCCCTCTTGCTCTCTCTGCCTCTGCATGCAGCTCAAAACACACACACAGCAGATTTACGTTAAACCCACTGAGTGAACCAGCCTCTAGAGGCCTTCCTGAGACTGCATGTAATGGAGATATGACTGTGTGAGCGGAGAGGGAGTCATGAATGTGTGTTGATGATGTGCAGTGCTTTATCATGATATTACATTTCTCCATTCTTTCTGTTTTTAGAGCACTGGAGGTTGTTTGGTGTTTTGTGGTGTCGTCTCCGGGGTTCCGCTTATGGTGGTGGCATGGTGGTGCCTGGTTGGTGGGCTGGATCGTGGGTGGGTGTGTGCCCTGGCCTGCAGTGTCTGGGGGTTTAGCTGGGCGGAGCTGGTCCATTTAGTCACCTGCGTCGTGTCTGTGTTCGGTGGTGTGCCCCTGGTACCGCACCCTTGGGGGTCTGGGGTATGTTGTTGTGTGGGCTCATGTATTGTTTGGAATGAATTTGTAGTGTGAAGCAGTTTGTGTAACATGTATTTGTATGAAAAGTGCTATATAAATAACGATTGATTGATTGATTACTGTAGATTTATAAGTGTTTGTTTTGTGTCCCTGCTTCCCCCCAATCCACATTTTTAAGTTTTGATTATATATGTTTGGAACTGATCGCTGACAAGCTGAGCAATACCGGTGGGGGTGACAGACGACAATGAATAAATTAACTAAATGAATAAACGAGACCTTGCTATCTCGAAACACTGTGGTTAGTTTAGAGGCAAAATGAATATATTTTAAATTTCGCTCTCATCAGAATTCAGCCTTTACATTCAAGGCTGGTTGGAACATGAAAGTGGATTCTGTATTCTGACTCTCAAATCCTCTCTGACTGTGGCATATCCTAAAGGAATATATCGGATTTGAGATGAGCCGTTGCTCTGGGTGACGCATTAATTCTATAGCACGTCGTAGCATGTCAGTCATGAGAGGGGGAGCAGGTATGAGAAATGTGCGAGACGAGAAAAATGAGTGAGGGGAGGTGGAGAGATGGAGTCTGAGCCTGATCTCCATTAGGCTATCCTAATTTGCATAACAGAAGGTCGACAAGACTATGACATGCACGCACACATATACATAGTGTGAACGCCTTTGTAACTAACTGTCAATATGATGGACAAGATTGATGGGGCCCTTTCTACATTCTGGGCATGAGCCATGGGCATTGAGGACATCCATGGTGTGATGGCAGAAACCAATCAGATGGAGATAAGTCAGGAGCAAAAGGGAGAGGGAGCACATCGAGATGTCTGACCGTTAAATGAGAATCAAGGCCAACCCGCACGGCTGTAACTCAGGACCATCCTGTCTCCTTAAGCAAATGTAATGGGGCCTATCAGGAGCTTAAGTCTTCCACGGAAGTGCCTGACAAGGCCTGAGCAGCGACTCCAACCGTCTTCAACCAGAGCAGTGTTGCATCACCTTGTGTGTGCTGAAGACTTTCATTGCCACTCAGTTCCCTTCAGTGCCCGCTTTGCTCCCCTGCTACAGAGTCCATTTGCTTTTACCTTCATTATTGCAGCTCTTCCTTCCATTCTGAAGGAAGGAATTTAAAAATGTAATGGACCGTTACACAAGAGATAGAGAGCCAGAATGTTTTGCCTCCGTATTGTGGAGGTATGATTTTAAGAGTATTTGAGTTTACTAGTAGGAAATATGATGTCGAATCTTTGGAAGAAAAGACCAACTGTCAAATTATTTATGTTGAAATTGCTAAAATGCCTTAAATTGTGACCGTATTACCTAAATAACAGCTCAATAGCTGTCTCTGAGCGTATATGTGTCTAGGTGCATGCCTGTGTATTTGTTTGTTTTTGAGTTTGAATGACATGCATGGCATTTAACAACAGCAAAGCTCCGCCACTCTACTTTGGTGCCAAAGATAAAATAGTAATGGGAAAGGGAAGGATAGATGATTGATGGATAAATGAAAGGATGGGTACTGCATCTGTGAAATCGAGCTTTGACATCTGTAAATGTAATTAAAGTGGTGTGTGTGTGATTGTGTTAGTGTGTATGCCTGCCTACAGGCATATTCCTGCCTTAGTCTCTGTCTGCTTTGACCTTCACTAGTGAGGTCAAGGTTGGTTTATGTGGACTGTAGTGTAATGGTACAATTATAGCAGCTTACATTTTTGTTATATCATAATTGGTCCACTAGGGGGCAGACTTAGGATAATTACTGTATTAACAAGGCACAGCAAAGGTTTTACATGGCAGTGATTTATAGTTACGTTTTGAAAGGCCAACATCGAAACAATTTAAATGTTACAACCTTAACAGTGGGGGAAGCACATTATTACTCTGTAAAGTAATCTTTCTCATGCTAAACAGTGTTCCTATTTCCTTTTAGATGGACACAGGGAAGAGTGCATCCAATTCCGTCAATTGTGTTGTAAACAAATGGACACCATGCAGTGGGCAAGCATTACCTTGACTTAACTTTGCAGCAGCTGTTTTGAATGAATTTTAATGTACTGAGTATGTGTTGCCTACAGTATGAGAAAGGGGGTTATAATCCCTTTTATGGTAATTTAACCATGTGTGGTTTGAGTTTGCCTTCATGCTAGGGACTCAAGCCTAATATGCACTCCAAATTTGTTTAGCCATTTCATTTCTCATGAATTTATTTGGTGTTTGGGAAATGCCTCCCCGACTGAAATGTGTAGTACTGTAGGCTAGATTCATTATTCGTAATAGTGAGGAAAGAGAAGAGGAAACAAATATGCAACATCCTCTCTATCTAGTGAGTGATGGATAGACCTGTGTGTGTATGCACATGCTAGCTGGCTTTTGAGCCCTAAGATACTAATGCAAATAGCCACCTCAAGGGCAATATACAGTGTGAGGGCGGCCAGATGATGAAATACACACATACACACACACGCACACCACTCTGATGCCACCCAGAAGCTAAGTGTCCAAAATAATTATATTCAGCCAACGTGAGAAAAGCACGTCTGGCACCAGTCTGACTATGACTCCTCTACTCCTCTCCTCTCCTCTCCTGTCCCCCTCCTCGACCGTCTTTCTTCTATCTGCCGCTGACTGGGAGGTGTGTGGAGGAAATGTAGTTTATTATGCTCTTTGGAAATGTCAATCCCACAGTGTGTTGACCCTCCACTCATTAGCTTGTGACCTTCTGCAGTAACATCCAACCCACCACCCTTGTGGTAACAGTGTTGATCTTAATATTTTGTTAATGGCAAATGTTGTCTCTTTCTCTCTTCTCTACACATTTTTGTCAAAATGTAATGTTTGTTAATGGAAAGGCTCCTCTAACCTAGTGCCAGACAGTATTACAGAGCAGACCGTAAAGGAGGATCAGCTTGTACAGCCTATCGAGCTTACTGTGTCTTTTACATTTAGTGTATTTGAGAAAGTTATGAGGCCATAGAATGCATGCAGTCTGTGAGCCACATGCTTGCTGAGCAGAAGATTACCCCAAGTGCTTCTCTAATTAAGGGCTGTGATTCTAACAGAGGTCGGGACTGCCATGTTGTAGAACACCAGTGAGTAAGCATTGTTCAATTAAAACAATGGGTGTAATGGTTATGAATAATTAATTAATTTATTGCCTTCTGTTATTAAGATGAATCTCTTAACCTGGCCGGAATACTTTTAATTCACCAATTGTGCTTTTGAATTTGCGAGTCACAGGGCTGTTATGTGTGGAATGTGTGTTAGCAGGTGTCGTTCCAGTTGAAGAATCAAACACATAATGTTATTATGTGCATACTGTATCAATCTTATAGCTGTGATAACGTTTAAACAAACAATAAACACAATTACTGTGGATAAACTATAGATAAACATTTTTAGTTCTGTTCTTGTCTCTACAGTATTTTCTTTTAAATCAAATTCATTCCTTCATTTTGCAAACAGTAGGACACATTTTTAACTCACTTTAGTCATGTATTGCTTGCAAATATAAACTGCTCATATCCTGCATTAAAATCTGTACCAATTACAAATGCAGACAAATTGTCTGCTCCATCAGTAGATGACAGTGCTCCCACAGTGATGAATATTTCTAATCTCCTGAAACCTGCTGCTGTTTCAGCAGCAGCCAGTCCTTTGTGTAAAAAAAAATAAAAAAAATAACTCTCCAACTTTATTCTGTGAAGTCCTATGCTAATCTATTGGCCCAGTGTCTGCCTGTGTGCATATGTTGCGCACACACTCGCTTGCCTGTTGTGCATGCTGGAGGGGATTTATGCGCCTAGTTCTCATACACTCAAGTATTTGTGAGAACGTCTGGGATGTATTCACATCCACGGTTCCCTGAGTAGGGACCAGATTAGATTACCATTATCGTATGATCATGTACCATAAGTAATAGATCGCAGTTCCTGCAATAGGGAACTATGTGTTGTGACCAGAAATGCACGTACAATGCATGTGCATTAAGGTTTGGTGATACGAAATGTAATCATGTAACATTATGCAATGTTATACAATATTGCTTTTATGGTTGTTTAGTGTAAATTCATTATATTAAGCTTAAACATTGTTTTTCACAAATATTAATACATTATTAATTGTAGAATCTACAGCCTAACAAAAATAAAGATGTATCTTACATTAAGAGATAGAGAGATAAAGAGAAAAGCACTGAAATATTTGTGACGTAGGCTACACTGTATACTGCCTATACTGCATACAAATGCACACCATATGTGTTCATACAAAATGTACAATGTTTAATGATAAAGTTTTTGAACATACATTATATTAGCCAAATGTATTCTGCTAATATATTTGACGCTCTGGAAGTTTACTGGACGTTTCTAGCATTTTTGTATTGTTCAAGCTTGTTTTCCCATCTGCCCTTAGAAGCACATGTTCCCTGTAAGTAAACAAAACAATGTTTAGACATCTCTCTAACTCTAGAGGAAATGAATGACTACTGTAACAGTGTTTGAGAAATTGAAACCCTGGACCCTGGAGATAAAGAAAAAGGGACTTCAACAACTCTCTATCTCAAGTCAAGGTCCTTATAAGCAAGGCCCTTAATTCCCCCTTCAGCCAAGTTGTTAATCCCCACCTTCTCCAGTGGAACTTATACATAGTAGTTGCTGGTAGTAGAGGACTTTATGCTGAGCACCTCTCAGGTGTGAACATAGAGTATTGCTGTAAAGGATTTCTACGCATATTGTCACTTTCAATTATACTATTAACCCAGTGTGTGAGTTACCGTATAGTTTTTATAACACTTTTCATTTATTGTGTGTGACTGTAGTTTGCAACTTCAAAGACCATATTTCATTTCCATCTTCAGTAAGCTGCTAATCAAAGCACTGCATATTTGCATTGGCTAATTTAAATTGGATTCGATTTTTTCTTTTTTATTTGCATTGTGACATTTCCAAGTTACCAGTTAGTAAAATGCACTCTATTTGCCTGTCCTTAGAAACCTCTGGTAATAGCAGTTGCATTGTGCTTTTGCGTCCCTCCACGGCTAAACATGTTGCTGTTAAAAGGCATAGCAAGCTCCTCCGGGGTTACTGGGAGTTTTTAATTATTCATAGATTAATGAACTGTACAAATGTGTGTCCCTAGATGGCTACTTTAAGTCATATAATTCTAACAAGCTATTTTTCTAGAGCTCTGTCATGGAAAATAGTATCTTTAAGTAAGTGCATTTTCATGGGATTTACTTTTCAGTCAGTTTTTACTGTGGCCATTTATGCCTGTAAAAAAGTTTTTTTAGGACGTGTTATTAATATTGACACAAATGTATTGCTCTTCCTTTCTCCTTTTTAACAGTGCCTGCTGCATACACCATTGAAACATGCTGAACCTAATATGCCTCAGTGGATTTTAACGTATTTCTTTTGGCACACCCAAGATGGTTACCATAGACATGTAGTCTTAATATCTCACATTTTCTATGATGGGCCATTTTGGTGCTGCTTTGGAATAACAGACTTTAAAGCGATGTTGAAATTTTGTTGAACTCTATTATACTGTAGCTTTCTTTCCTGAAAGTGATACCGCTGTTTTTTGTCTAACTTACATTGACATCCATTGTTTTTTGTTTCGTCAGCTGTTATACACCTCTAGTCGTAAATACAGTATATTTTCAGGTTGCCTTGGTCTCAATTAGTCATCGGCCTCGGTTCCTTTCCTTGAACAATGAAAGCCAGTTTCCGGCTGGAATACTACATGTTCACACTTATTTACTGATTTACTGATTTAGTTTGATTCAGTATTTTGTCCGGTTTCTCTCACCCATCTGGTTATGAGGTATTGTTTAGAATGCAGCTCACCCAATAATCCTTACTCACTTCACTTGTATCAATAGGCATACTTATTAAAAGCATGTGCACAGTGCATTAACCTGCTCTCAACTGTGGTGTATTGTACTCTGACAACAGTAGCCTACAGTACATGCATGCATACTTGCTTTCTACTGTCAGTAGAAAGCTTAGAACCTCTACTTTGATCTATAGACTATCTAAAGCAAATTTCAAGTTATTGATTTATTTCTCCTTAAATTAAATATGAGAACAAAAATATTTCTCCAAAAATGGCTAATGATTATAGGCATTTATATTTTTCATGGCTTTTATTTCACAAAGTTGATTGTCAAACAAACTAAAAGACCATTGGCTTTACAACTGTACATGTCAAAACCTAATGTTTTTATACCAAACTTAATGTAAACTAATGGTACGCTATTTATGAATTATAAAAGCCAGAAGTGGTACAAATTTAAGATCCGTTTGAGAGATAAAAGAGCCGGCTCTTTTATCCGCATGAACTGGCTCACCAAAAAGTGTATAGACCTGTCTAACTTATTGGCTGGTGGTGTTACTCTGTAAGAGAGAGGACAGTAATATTAGTAAAGTACAGTTAGCCTAATTAGCTGGTAACAATTCAGTAATATACTACCTGTAAATGGATCCTTTTTATACATATAGAATAAAGAATTGAATGCTTATATAATTTTGTATGCCAAGATCATTGTCTCAAAGCTGCTACAGAGGCAGGTCATCTGATTGTACGGTATTGTTTCTATTTATTCATTTAAAAAATCGACCTATTGGTATATTGCATTATTACTTTTTGTACTTAATACATTCATATATTTCACAGTAAAGTCCAGAAAGGCAATATGCAGGCCTTAAGGTAACATATTGTCTATTCCCTGGGCTTGGCCTTTGAGGGGCCTGCCCTTTGTGATATCTACCTGAAGCAGAAGGGCCAGCCAGATGGATCTTTTTCTACTGGAGAGCAAAATGAAATCCACTTTTTTATTGTGAGCTCTCTCCTCTGACTCCTTGCTAAAATGTTCATGTGGGTTATTTGTGTTTCTCTTGAGGCCTCTACACCATCTCTTTCTGATGTTCTCTCTCTTTCACATTTAGTGGACATACGCGCGCGCACACACACACACACACACACACAGTTTTCCCAAACAGATGTGACTAATGATATGCCTTGTGTGATAATCACCAGCATTACCATCATAGTGATCAAAACATTGCACGCCAAGTTGAAACACACAGCATTAAATTATCTACATATGATCTTGGCTGATCTAGATGTCACACTGAGGTCAAAACAAATGTTTAGTGGGCCACACACACACACACACACGCACTGACATGGATAATTCAAATAACAGAACACAATACCTCTACTTTATATTACATATAGTTGTTTGCTGCTAGGACCTATTAATGCATTTTACAATACTGCAATTGACAGGTTTTGACAACTGAATTTCGTGAATATCGATCAGTAAATAGTATTCCAGAGTGAGATGAAAAAATCTTAAATCACTCATTAGGCTATAATTCAAGAATTCTGAACGTGGCACAATTAGAGCATGCCGTATTTTCCAGGAAAATCCCAAACAGGTATGTTTCATGTTTACAGGTGGTACACTCCTAATTTGTTAGAGAAGGAAGGCCACTACGGGAAGCTATAGAGATATAACGGTATCTCCCTCCCATCAGTTCTCTCTCCTTACAAACCCATGCTCTCTTGCCCCTTCATCTGTCTTTCATCAGCTCTCTTTACTTCAGGAGTCTTTTATTTACTCTCTTCTCACTCCTCTTTGCACTACCCACTCAGAAACACATAAAACATGAAAGTGTGTGTTTGTGTCAGAGCAGTGAGTTTGTGTGTTTTTGGGTTATGTGTGTGTATGTCTGTGTGTGCATGTGTGCACATGTTTTGTGTACAGTATGTTTGCCTGTGTACAAGTTGCTCTGCTGAAAAGTTGTCAACGCAACAAAAGGGAACTTCAAACGTGTCATCCTGCGCAGTCAACAATTGTAAAAGGCTTTTGTTGTGTGGGGAACGCGAGTTGCTGCCTTTGTCAACAGTGTGGTCTTCAAGGGGAGCACAGCAGGAGCCGCGAGGAGGCAGTTTAATTGGAAACGGAGACGGCTTATTTGCATATAATGTGAACGGGAAGCGATGTGCTTGCGTTCAGATTCTAGTGAATGCACTTGCATTAGGTTTCCCCTGCTGTAGTTTGAGAAGCCATTTGCGACATTGCGGCTATGTTGCCAGTGGTTTGGCGGCAGAGAGCAACAATTCACTGTATCAGCTAATCCAACTGGCCACGTGTTGTACTGTTTCACTATTGTAATTGGTCTTTCAAAGTTATAGGTTATACTACTAATGCCATTCAATATCCCAACATAGCATTTAATGTTCTGCATGTTTGTTAAAGTCTGGAGAGATTGAAGAATCAACTGGGTCAAAAGCTAAACAGAGAGGAATAGAGAGAGAGAAAACAATTGCAGAGAAGGAGATTGAGAAAATCTTCAGGTCACAAAGAGAGCTAACATTGGGCCAAATGGAACATGCCAAGACAGAATACAGCAGATTTACCATTCAAGAACATAGTCGGCTCTTGACTCACAAACTTGAGGAAATGGTCCATAAAACTAGTGTTTTGTTCTTGCCTTAGTTTGTTGGTGGACTAAATGATAAACGGAATAACTACTGTAGTCCTTATGTGCACAGCAAACTGACTGTACTGAACTGCAATTACTTCGCTGGGACTTAATAAATATAGTGATATTTGATTTTGTCAATATTTCCATGCCAATGTGATCAGGTGATAGACGGGACTAACGTTGTAAAACCTCTTGTTATCAGCCTACTTGGCTAATCCAATCGATTTTTAATCAGAGAAGAGGACTTGTTTCTGTTTAATTAGATAATGGAAGCACATTGCCTCATCCCTTCACTGCAAAAGACAGGAATGTATACTATTTACAAAAAGGTTAAGATATTTCTCTTTAAAAACATGTTGTGATATTTTTACACAAGTGTTTAACACATGCACTATATGCCTAAATGTAATAATACATACAAAGCATCAGCATTTAGTTATTAGCTAAAACAGCATTTTTCATATTGCTTATCAGACAAAATATTCACAGCAGACCATCCCTAATTCTGGGGGATTCCCCTTGTCACTTTGAGGTTGTAAGAGCCAGACAGTAATTGGATTATTGGTTTATTCAAGTAGCAATGCAAAAGAACAGAAATACCTTATTGATTACAGTGTGGGAAGCTTTAGTCAGCGCCACTCAGCACCCAGATTTCAACACACACGTGCTCGCACACTCAATTTTGTCTCGCATACAAAATGATGTGTGTGTGTGTGTGTGTGTGTGTGTGTGTGTCACTGCCAAACAAATGCGATGCCCTTTCCGCTCTTTTATGATAAGCCAAGGTCTTTTCTATGGATCTACAATAGCTAGTTCATTATAGACTCGCTGCCTTTGCTTTGTTTCTAATGAATGGCTGGGTATAATCCTATTGTGGTGTGCTAATGGAATTACTTTTCCTTACCCAGAAATGTTGTCATTCATTGACTATAAAGGCTGTAATGTTAGTATATGTGGCAGCAACTAGTTTGCAGATAGCCAAGGAGAGGATTGAATACCTGCCTATTTGAAGGTACACTCCTTAATGACTGTGTTTGGTGGTGTTTTTTTTGGTGGTGTTCTTTTCCGCAGTTCTGACCAAATCCCAAACTCCATTTGCAGAAACGTAGCCCAAAACATGCAAGGAACCTCCACCATGTTTCACTCTTGCCTGCAGAAACCCATCTTTATAACGCTTTCCAGCCCTTTGGCAAAAAAACAAATATTTTACATTTGCTAACATTTGTCTGCCCACCAGTTCCAGTGATTTTGTGCATAGAGGCGCTTGGTCTGCAATAAGATCACTTCTGACCAGCCTGGACAGTATATGGGTGCCACTGTTTCCTGCCAATTCTTGGCTGATCGCATTGTTAGACATCTTTAGATTCCTGCAAAGGGAAGTAAGCAGGATGTGTCTTTCACTTTCCTTGGCTGACCTAGTTGTCCTCAACATTTCCAGTTTCTTTCTGCTTCTTCAATAGAGCTTAGACTGTACAACTGGAAAACCCTGTCTGCCTTGAACATTCTGCCTGGGAGTAACCTTGCTGATGCAGTAGCCTAACTATTGTGGCTTGTTACTGTCCTCAGTCTTGCCATGTTGTATGACTTTTGACATTAAACTGTCCTCAGCAATGTTTACTTGTTAGCTGAGTTTGGCTGTATCTCAGCCAGTTGTATTCCTCCTACACAGCTGTTTTAATAAATTATAATGTTTCATATACATGTTACAATGCACCTGTTTGGTAGAATTGTTTAATCAGACAATATGCCTACAAAATACCCTGACTTTATTCTAATGTACCTACTTTGGAAAGCATTTTTACTGTACAGAATTATTTCCACTGCCTGAAACTTTAGCACAGTACTGTATATTTAAATAATATTTTGCATGACAAGTAAACAGCGGCAAAAGGTAGAGCTGACAGCAATGATGTTAAATCTGTGCTGGGTGTGCATGTGTGTGTGCGCGCGTGTCTGCATACAGGAACACAGAAGGAGAACTGGGATGGATGGAATGAAAAAGGGCATGCTTTAAAACATAACACAAGCTGCAACACAAGCAGCCTAGCCTTGCTAAACATCCAATTCAGACAGTCACCTGGATACACATGCCACAGATATATGCGGTAATGAGTTGGCAACGTGTTTTGTTTGTTTTATAATTTTGCTCCTTTTACTCACCACTCAAACAGGAATTAATTAGAATTGTATCTGTGTTGGTGAAACCCTATATATGCTACGCTTTTGTATCATGTTCAATGTTGCCCCCCTAGTAATTAATGCATTTACTGAAAATGTGCCTTCACAATGCACAATTAAGAACATCACCTACAAGATAAGACAGTGTAGCTGAGCTGGTAGGACTGTATAATTATGTGTGTGTGTGTGTCAGAGGGAGTTTGTGTTTGATTCGTTAGTTTGAACCATGTTTCATTCAAACATATTTCTATTTACTGTTTTGTGCATATGTGAGTGCTGCTTAATAAAAACAGTCTGGAAACTTAAATCTGGGAGTCCTTGCCAATACGTTTCAAATCAAATTATTTGCAGGTCAACCAACAAGAAGCAATTGGGAATTTTCAAACATAAGCACTTAGGCCTAATTACTGTCGACATACAATTCACTACAGAGTAGCTTGTATACTGAGAGCGATGTATCGTTGATGATAGCAGACTATCTTGGGACAATATTGTAATTTTTATAGAATTACAATTTCCAGAAAAGCAATCTAGATGTCACTGCCACCGCCCAAAAAATATTGCATTGCTACAGTAGCAACATTTGAGATTTGAATGTTTTTACTGTAGCTGATACTCTTATATTGGGAGCAGCAGTAAATCACAGCTGATGTTACTTTAGTGATGCCGGATCATTTATGAAATGAGCTCCTCTAGTGAACACGGAGTAACTAAGTCAAATGTAACCTTGCAAAATGGTATTCTGGCAGGCATTCTGTTGTGAATAGTGTATCTCACAGGGAGTACATTAAACAGAAGCCTGTACAGGGGCAGTATATTGAGCGATTCCTAGCTCTTTGGAAATCACAGTGGTGTAGCAAAACCATTGCTAGAGAAGAGGCAGCAATACATTACAGTAATTAGATAGTCATTTTCAGCAGGAAGATACCGTATTAGTAATTGTGACTGAATTGCGGATGAATAACATGACTCAGGACAGCTCGGGAGCATTTTACCATAGTAAATGAGGGAAATGCAGTCATGTTAAGCTTTAATTTTGTGTCATTTTACTGTAATACTGTATATGCCTTTCACTCAAAACTGTATTTGTAGGCATTGTGTGTGTGTGTGTGTGTGTGTGTGTGTGTGTGACAACCAGTTTTATTTGTGTCAGATATTGTTTGTGTTTATAATTCCACTCACAGGATTGGCCAAGGATCAGTGCACATCAGTGCCACATTGCAACCACAGACAAACCGATCTTATCAACAGGCTCTAAGATCTGTGGAAAATCATATAATTACATATAAACATACAGTACACTGTATATGCATTACTCACATCAAATATGTTTGTGAAAATACTATGCGTATGTGTTTGTGGCTATACATAGTAAAGGTTCCTGTGTTTGCATGCCTTTTCTGTGTGCACACGTGCAATTGTTTATTTTTGTTCTCTTTTTTTCTGTAAACCTACACACCATTATTCACAGGCACATTCAAAACATCTCTGATACAACTTTATTTTACAGTTTCCAAGAACATCATAGACTTGCTGCTGATATAAACAGTTTCCTGGAGGATCTATTTCACTTTTTCCTTTGTAGAGCCAAAGCCTGTGGCATCAAAACAATGTTTTGGTCCAGTGGGAATGTAAGAAATAATGTGTTGTCATTGTGGTGTTTCCTAACATACAGTACTGCACATTGCAAAAACATACAGTATACAGTGCTGTAAATGTACACACAAATATATCCAGAGTTTATTGGTAGTGTATCAGTGTTTGTATGTTATGACATTTTCTATGTCTTCATATAAATATATATATTACTAATCACGAATACTAAAAAAATAGCCTTACATTTTCTGTGCCGAATAGTCCTGCTTTCATGTGAAATTAAGGTGTGATTTTTTTTCTTCTCATCATCTTCAGGTTGTGAAATTTTAATTTGCTCTCCATATTTATTCATGAGTGAGCCAACGAGTGATCTATTCCATGGCCTGTTAATTGTCGTAGGAAATTGTTACCTTGTCTAACTAGGCCAGCCTAGCATTCTACCCACATATACAGTATTATACTCCATCATGCATATTGTGTTTGAAAGCCTGAGATATTTCGGGTTTAATTCCTGTGGTGTAAACATGTGTTTTTACATGATTACCTGGCAAGCTTTCAAACACACTAAATGTCCACACCCACCTCTATGACCCTTTTCTTTTCTGCATATAGTTATCAATAATTCAGCAGTGTAACTTTTATATCTCTCCGAAAACCATCTCATACACATTGCTGTGTAGACTAACCAACAGCTCTATTATTGTCATATAGCTTGTCTTTAAGAGGGTTTGGTCAAGTAATGGCAAGGGCAGGAAAGATGGATCAAATAAAGCAGGCTACATACGTATGTAGCCTGTTTTATTTAGAGTTTAGCTGGACATCGCATGCCATGAAAAGGGCTGAGGATGAAACAAATGAAGAATATTCAGGACATGTTTAAAATAAGCCAGGCCATGCTTTTCTAAGTTAATGGAGTCATCGATGAATACCAAAATACTTTTGATTGGATGGAAGCTGCTTGTAAATTGCTGCCCCATTTCAGTATTGCCAAGATGGAATTGAAAAGCCAGCATGATTCACAAAGCTGGCTCAGGCTAACACTTGTCAAGTGCTAGCATGAAAAGAAGTGCTGGATCATTTTTTATGCTAACTATGAGCCGGGCGACACTAACATGTGCCACTAGAATGGCGACATGCTGTGTGGCTGTCCAGTAATGAAGCTTCGTTTTGTCATGGATACATTTAGATTGAGAAGCACTGCCTTAGAGAAATAGTTGATTGTGTTGAGTACAGACGCAGAAAAAAATAGAGAAATATTCCAGCATTATGCCAAGAGCAAAACACTGTTTTGCAATTCAATATATGCATTGCACACACTGTATTTTCTCAGTTTTTGAACCCAGTTTTGTATAGGAAAGTGAACAATAGTAATATGATAAGATACATGGACAACAGTGTTGCCGTCCAGTGAGATTCATCTGTTTTCAGGATTCTGACCTTTATGTCACTGTTTTCATGGTTCCCATAATGACAAATATTGCCATGATGGGGGGCAAACATATTTTGACTTACATTAACTTTGTATTACGTGAAAGTGCCTCCTCATCAATTTCATCTGAAAGCAAAAAAACTGAAACGTCTCGGCAAGTGTTACTGTGTGCTGGCACCAACAAGCTAAAGAACCTACAACCAAGTTTTTATAAGCGAACAAAATAAATCCTGTCCTCGGGCACATCATATGTCTGTGTAAGCTGTATAATTAGAATTGGCGTCTTCTAACTGCCACAAACAGCTAGTGCGTTGGGACAGTTTGACCCAGAGAACAACAGGAGGGTTAAGGAGATCTACTATAAGTGGTTCGTAATCGAGGCATATCAGCAGACAAATATGCCTACATGTAGTGACTATAGTTAACATAGGTGATCAAAGAATCCTTCAACTTGATGAATTCTATGTTTTAGCTATAGGTAAATTAATTTTGCATAATGTGGCACTGATCGTGTTCCCTTCCAGTAGTAGTTAAGCATAATATGACACATTGTGCTCTGTGCTCATTGTTTTTGCTTGTATCCACAGTCCTACAGTTAATACATCTCAACAACATTTGATTTACACAAATCTGTATACAGTGCATTTTGGTCATATTGGTCAGACAGTGAGACATTTAATTTATTCCATTTGTCTATGTCTTATTGATTGAAATGCTGAGAGCTGACCTCATTTTGAAATGCATTAACCTTATTGGTCACCCTCAGGGTGTCAATTAAGAGTGGGCAGGGTTATAAACCAATACTAATAAAGTATATCAGTATTTAATCAGTATTACTATAATGACATATTATATTGCATTTACAGGTATTGCATTTATTTAAGGGATACTTCTTCAAATATATTCTCATATAAGTTTCATATATTTATTTATTTTAATATTCACTTTCTTTGAAAACCATCACCACTGGTACTGTACACGCTCAGGTGAAACCAAATGTACGTAAAGCAGAGGGAGAAGGCAGCCACTAGAGGCTGCACTAGCAGAGGCACAGCACACTGATACAAGATCAATCGTGTGCGTGTGAGTGCGTGCGTGTGTGTGTGTGTGTGCGTGTGTGTGTGTGTGTGTACATGGGACTGTATGTGGAGAGAGAGAGAGGGAGGAGAGAGAGAGGGAGGGGAGAGAGAGAGAGGGAGAGAGAATCGATAGAGACAAAGCAAGAGAGAGCCAATGAGATAAAGTGGATTGAAGCGCAGGTGAGAGAAAGGCAGAAAAGCAGAGAGCCGTGAGCAGCGTTTCAGCTCCAGAGTGAGTGCAATCCAGCTCAGCAGAGAGAGAGACAGAGAGACAGACAGAGAGAGCGACAGAGTGAGAGTGAGAGCGAGAGAGAGAAAGAGAGAGAGAGAGCGAGAGAGTGAGCGTGAGAGAGAGCGAGAGAGAGGCAGCAAGAGAGAGAGAGAGGCAGACAGAGAGAGAGGCAGACAGAGAGAGAGAGAGAGAGAGAGAGGGAGCGAGCGCGCAGCACACAAACACAGTGTCCGTCCTCTTATTCCCCCCACTGCAGCCGTGAGCGGCGGGGAGAGAGCGGAGCAGAGCGGAGCATCTGGCTGAAGACAGCAGGACCACGTACCACTTGGCCGTGCGTGAAGAGCATAGGGCCCCCCCCCCCCCCCAGCAGGACGTCCGCGCCGCCGCCACCGTGCCAGAAAGTAGCCGGGAGGGGAGATACGCCCACGAGAGGGGGAGGAAGATTAGAAGCGCTCTCTGCTGGTTACTGGGCGCAGGTGAGTTAAACTTGGGCTGCTGTGATGTGTGGCGAGCGACTGCTCTCTCTTCCCAGGCAGGGATGCTTTATTGTGTGTGTGTGGGTAACTGTGCTGTACTGTAACATTCACTTTAGTGTGTGCATGCCTGGAATTACTTCAGTGTGTGCGCGCCCGCGCCCGTACGTGCACGCTGAGCTGACCGGCACACATGCTGATGAGGCCAGGTGACTAATTGGCTTGGGAGTCTCCCTATCAGTCAAGTCGTTATCGCGCTGAGCAGAGAGAAGTGCAACAATAGCTTGCTAACAACCCCGCTATTTGTGTGTGTGCGTGTGCGTGCTTGCGTGTGTGTGTGTGTGTGTGTGTGTGTGTGTGTGTGTGTGTGCCCGTGCGTTTGAGGGTAATCAAACCAGGTGAAATGCTTGTGAATTACACCCACTTGAGTCTTTTAATGGAGTCATTTGAGAGCTTTCCTTTGAGGTAATTAATTGGAGAGCGGGACACTGTGTATGAGTTGGGCACGCTTACAATATCTTTTATATCTTTTGATCTACAAGCAAGAGGATATTGGAACGGAGCTCAGAGAGGATTTCTAACAGGCGCTTAGAATGCCCACATACTGTACAGTATGTCAACACACACACACACACAAACAAGGTGATTAAAGATAAAAGGTATAAGGACCATTAGGGATTGTGCATTTGTGTGTGTGTGTGTGCGTGTGAGAGTACTGTTTAAAGAGAAACTATTACATCATTACATAATCTGTCTATTTCTGAGCGGCCATTAGGTTTAGTTTGACTTCAGAAATGCCTCTCTGAGAATGATCTTATCGTAGGTTCTACCCAGGTTGCTCAGAGCGGACCTGTTGGGATTATATGGATTGTGCAGGTGTGGCTCATGTGTGTCAGTAATGCTGGTGTTAGCCTTAGTGCACAGAGATGCTTTGACACAGAGTGGCATTTAAGAATGCTGTGTGTTTCTTTAATTAGACTATGCTGCTGCTCGGCTTTCCTATTGGAGATCTACTGCCCTATATGTCTGTCTGGTGCGCTTTCTTTGTTTACGTGCTTCTTTGTTTATTTAACAATGCTTAGGGTCTCTGTCTTTTTTATATTTGTCTTTCCCCCCATCCCCCCCCCTCTCTCTCTCTCTCCCTATTTCTCTCTCTCTCTCCCTCCCCTTGTCACACTGCCAAGGTTATTGTCATATACCCAGTCTGATTTGTCAAAGTCAGCTGGTCACAGCTGGAGAATGGCTTGGGGATCTGCTAATAGGCATGGGCACACTATTAGGATCAGGTGGTGAAATACACAGGAGCAGAGCAGAGAGGCGAGGAGCACAGTGTGTGTATGTAGAGTGAATGTGGCCGTGTGCGTGTGCAAAATGACAGGCAGCCCAACACACAAAGAGCCAGAGAGAGAGAGACACACACGCACACACACACACCTCAACTCAGAGCCACAGAAGACAGGAACAGAGAGACAGAGAGCGAGCCAGAAACTGCAGGCATCCAAGCCGGGATCACAGAGGCGCAAGCTAGCACACCACTGTCGTCGTCAAGGGAGACTCCCAATTGCATTTCCATTAATTTAACTGGCTCTCTCCCAGCGCGCCAGCTTCACCCCCCCTCCCCCCCACCCCACTGGCGGGCGATGGGGGGGGGCAGCAGCAATCAGTCTTGAGGATTCAGCATATCTTGTGAGGAGCCTCGCTTTCCTGCCTGTCGCTCCTCTGGCTCCTGTGCCATTAGGCTGAGCCACAGTGCCGACTGGGAGAGCTCTACCTCGCTCTACGGGATCTTTTCTCTCTCTCTCGCTCTCTCTCTCTCTCTCTCTCTCGCTCTCTCTCTCTCTCTCTCTCTCCCTCTGTTCTTTGTATCCCCACTCGGCAACTATCCATAAAAGTAGAGAGCTGATCGCGTTTAGGCTAACTCACCCCTCATGCTCAGTATGGGATGTGTATGTGCGTGAAATATGTATTTGAAATTGAAATGCATACATATTACTCGAGGATGGGCTGGGTTTTATGGTTCTAATATGCCTAGCAATGAAATGAAAATAAGAGGAAATTATCATGCTGTGTGTTTATGGTTATTATGCTGTATCAAACGGATATGAATATTTATCATTATTAATGCAAGCTTTTTAAATCAGCCGAATACTTTTTTCTTTCTTTCATGTATTTAATTAAATCAAGTTGGTATAGTGCTTGCTATGAATTTCTTGTGTGTGGGTGTAAAAGGCCAAAAACCAGTGGTTTTCAAACGAGAACCTCCTTTTTGATAACCTGACATGCCAGATGGATTGTGGTTCATCTGGGAAGCTGTCAATAGGAACTGTTTGTTTAGGTCAGTTTTGATTGGATGAACCATTTGTCTGTCACCGTAACTTCAACCACTCTGACCAACGAACCATATGACGTATGAAATTAAACTATTGCTGAAACAAGTTAATAGTAGAGCGAAAACATATTTTCCGTATAAAAAGGCCTTCAATGCTCTTATTCTATTTTCAATGAAGATATAGTCTTCAGTTGAGATAAAGCTGACAATATAGCATCATCTACGTTTAGCTTTTTAGGATCCGCCATTGTTATTTTCAAGTTTCCAAGTCGCTTACTCTGTCGTCACACCAAACCACGCCCGTAGCTATAACGACAACGCTGATTTGAATGGTCAGATGCTACTTGGACTGCAGTCATGTTGATCCCCAGCCTTTCCAGACTGATTCTCATGGCAAAATTAAATTGAAGCTCATGAGATCAGGATGCGACGCTACCTTTTTGACTCCCTGCGGTTGCAAGGAACATTCTTTTGGCATAACAGGCCTATGTTTATAGTGTTTGTCTTTATGACATTTGTCTCAGTTGTAACTCTGTGTGTTTGCATGGTCCCAGTCCCAGTCACACAATTTCACTTTTACTGGCTATCTAAATAAAACGGTGTATTAGGCTGTGTATAGGCAAATTCCCTAATTTACATATCTGAGTGATTTTATTTTTTATTAGCACCAGTGGTGATTGTATTAGCTTAACTACCATCATTACTTATAATTAGAAAGATGGTGAAATGTGGACATATCCAGCTCTCAGTAGTATAAACACCATCTATCAGACATGGCATATATACAAATTAGAGCAATAGACAAAACGTTTAAAAGCCATTTAGGTATTCTAGTCTGTTTAGTTTGAAATAGCTTGTCTGTAAAACATGTATTTTTTATACAGTATACTTATATATACTTATTTTTACACAAGGTACTGTACGTTGCTACATACCCCTTTTAGTAGTTTGCAGTATTCTAGGCCAACAACAGTGTTAACTCAGTACACATTTGAAAGATCATATAGAGAAAATCAAGAAAATCCATGTATCTGATTGTCCTTCACCAGAGCAATCCATGTGAACAATTCTGTTTGATTGGTGTGAACAGTTCCGCATGACCCACATTTGTTTAATAACAATTTTCTTTTGGCTTTGTGACACCAAAAAATGTTTGCTTAAAGTACCCATGTTGTTTAGGGGCTATTTATCTGAAAATATAATTGTAGTGTTTGAAAGCTGTATTCACACTGTGAATTCAAATTAAGACTGAACACCAACACTAGACCCAGTGCCGACTGTTAATCTCACTACAAAGCTCTTTATTAACAGAATGAATGAGCCAATTATGCCGATCTTATCAAGTCACTCGCTGTCTTCCTCTGGGCCTCACACAGTGCTGTGTGATTGAGGTTCCCTCCATTATCAGTCTGCACGACAGTCTCATGGAGGCAGGCGGGAAGATATGATGTTGTGACAACGAAGGCAACAGATCCAGAGGCTTTCCAGAGGCTGGGAATGGCCTGCCACTCCCACAACCCCCACCCCTAAGGTGTAGGGATACACTCCTCGAAGCATTTTCCTTATGATGTGAAAAGTTTGACGGGATGTGTCACTCCTACACCTAAGTTTTGAATGATGTCACAGCTCTCTACCCTACTCTATAGCACACACACATGACATCACTCTATACCCCACCCACACATTTGAGCACAGGCTAATATAAACAGTTAGAGCATACATTTGTTGGATTTCAAGGTAACTTGTGGTGCTGAGCTCAGACAAATCAGGAATCAATAGAGTATACTGTACCTCTGACAACAGTTGTTCATCTTTTCAAGCTATTTTGATCTCGAGTTAACCGAGCGATTGATTATGCCGTAAATGTCACAGGTGATAGAGAGCAAAAGCATATATTATAGGTGATTTACAGAAGCAGGACAGGAGCTTTAGATTGTGGCTTTATGTGTTCTGGGTTCTGACATTTGTTTTATTGTTTATTTCAAAGAAGAGGACGAGCATGAAAGAAAATAGCAGTTTTAAAGTCGAGGAAATATGTGAACTGTCCCTTTGGTGTGATCAGTAAAAGGTGTTGGCTACCAGTGTTCTGCACACATCACACTGGGAGAATTGCTATAACCAAGTGGAACTGATATGGATCTTTAATTGATTTAGATCAGTGTGCACAAAGTGGAGGTTCGCCACCTACACGCAACCATATACTCACAACAGGAAGTAAGCCTTGTGTGACAATAATTATTTGATTCACACTAAATGTTAATGTTATGGCCTACACTTGATATATTGGAGCATACTGTATAATTAAAGTGTTCTCTGGCGCCACATAGTGGACACAGGAAGTGACGTAGAACTGCTTCGTGCAGCGTCCAAAGCACGTGACAATTCAGAGCTGCGTTCACGGCACACAGTGCTTCTTGCAACCCTAGTTTCTATATTGAATTCATCGTTGTACTTCCTGACCACTAATTGATTGGCTCTCTCCTTCTCTGAGGTGGGCCCTGGTGGGAGGGGGGGGGTCTGTGAGTGCTGGCTCCATGTCTCCAGAAGCGTACCAAGTGGGAGTAAACGGAGGGGGGCGTTAGTGGGATGTATGTTTGTTTGTATTTGTTTTTTTGTTCAATGCTAATTATGGGTTTGCTACTGATAATGGTTATTGTCCTTTAGGAAATGAGTGAGACTTAGAAAATCATAAGCACCCGTATGCAATTTAGAATGGTCTCACCGGATTGGTATTTTAGCTGAGTGTTAAATAGACCAAGGTGTGCTGTCTGTATGTGCTGTGATAAAAGATGGCCTTGCTGCTTTTTCACCCATGTGGCTGGACTGCTGCCTGCTCCAAGTACCCATGCAGTACATGCAGTACAAAAATGACAAATAATTGTATTTCAAAATCAAGTCCCCTAATGATCTTGCAGAATATCTGTATTTATTATGTAAATCCCTCCTACAGACGTCTGCTTTTCCTCAAGCAGAAGCCAGTGGGCACACAGGTGGCCTGGGCATTAGAGGCTTGGGTGTATGCCGTATGTAGTTTCTGATGCAAGCCTTCCCGTGTACCACAGCTCTGTCCACACTGCCTCCCCATGCCTCGGGGGACGCGCCGTCTTCTCCAGCCCTCCCCCGTGTTTTGCACAGCTAGGCCGGCCATGATAATGATCCTCATTAGCGAATGAATGAACTAGAATCCTAACTGGAGTTCCTGTACTTCCCTACCCTGAACGTCTGGCCTTCTTCTTCTCTTCAGCTCTCTGGCTCTCTCTCTTTTCTTCCTCCCCACCCTTTCTAATCCCAGTGTGTTTCTTTATCATTCCTGCTATTGTCTGCCTCTCTCTCCCAAATTGCCCATCAGCCCCCCACCCGTGTCCCTGCACTGGGAAATAGTCTATAAAGGTCTTCCATCTCTTTCAACCTCCTCTTCAGACCAGCAATTATTTCAAAAGATATTTACTCTGCCATGTATGCCCCCTGGCGTGGGTGTGCAGACGTGTGTGTGTGTGTGTGTGTGTGTGTGCGCGTGCATGCCCTGCAAGAATAGAAGGTAGCGTCCCAGACAACTCCCGATGCTGGTTGCCTCTTCTCCCCCACTGAGCGCTAAAAAGCTTAAAGTTCAGGTGTGGAGCCCCCTCCGGGCAGCCCTTGTCGGGTGTTTAGATATACAAACATGCCTGCTTTCACAGACGTCTTCAGCTGAAGGGGAAATGCAGCATCCCCTGACTGCTCGGTGTATACAGCGACTGTACTGCAGCTAGGGCACTGCTCGATGCCTGCTTACTATTGGGAGCAGTGCAGTCTAGACTACGTTACTACTATGTAAGACATCCAGTTGATGCCTATCGTAACTGTTTTGCTTCAGTCTAACCTTTCATACATTCATGGATGCGACATTGAGAGGAAAGCTTATGCTTTAATGTGCGGCCTGAAAGCCTATACCTGATATATGCTTTTGTAGTTTATGTTCTCTGGTTAACTGATTCATTTGGAGGGAGTTAAATGAAATGCGCTGTTCTGCACTAGCAAGCGGTAAAGTGGTAAAGGTGGTACAGGAAACTACATGGTATGGCTTTCTTATAGCCAAGGTTAACTGTTTTAAACACACTTGGAATTAGCATGGCATGGTCTCAACTATCTTTCAAGCTTTTAGTTTTAGCTGTGTATACAGGTTTTGTAATCCTATACATTTGTGGTCCCTCCGTCACAGATATGTGCGATTTTCATATTTGCAATGTCCTCCATTCTGTAGTGAATTGGTGCTTTTACAAAAAGTACAACTCCAAGCTGGATTAAACAATGTACATCTTTGAAGAAGATAAAATAGAAAAAACAACCTTGCTTATTTTTTAATTTGAATCATATCGCCCTTTATCTTCCTCCTCACATATTATACTCTAGGTCACCCTGGATGAGAATATTAGCTAAATGTCTCAGATTGCCTCATTTATAGCTTAGAGTTATTCTTCAGTTATAATTTAGACAACGTTTTGTTTGTCTGTCAGCCTAAGTGCCTTTGCAGTGACGATGTTTGATAATCTCTAATTTTGTCTCCAGGATAAAACCTCATTGAAGGCTTAATAAGACTTCTGAAAAAAGGCAAACGTGTTGCCAGCCAGTCAAACCGGCACCTCAACATCCCAGTTAATTGCACATGTGATTAAGGACTAAGACAATTATTTGTCTCAGTGAATTTTCCATCTGTCTGCAATTTGCCAGAATAGAGTCATTAGCTTAATATGTCCTTAGCTCACACAAAATGTCACACACACACACACACACACACAAACTGAGCAATTATAATTCACTCATCTAATTTGCATATTTCCATAGAATATGCATGCAAAGTGTAATTCTCTGTTATGGCCTACTACTTTTTATCCAACAAAGAGCTGGCCAGAAGAAGGATAGAGTGAAGGGTAACCAGCCTAATCAATCTGTTTCTTTTACACTCTAAACCTCCTCTAAACTGTCATGATGAGAGTTAGTCTGTATTGAACGCTGCAGTGCAAAGTCACCCAGACACACACCCACACACTGAAATTGTTTACTGAAATGTGTTAAGGTACTGCTTTTTGGTTCTCCATTGTGAACATCTAAAAGCTCATTGTAAATCAAAAGAGCTGTCGTCATTTTGAAGGGGATAACGAAAAATACAATTGAAATGGCCCAGTGAATATTTTGATTGAAAGGATACACATACTGTGCATTACATTCATTATGCTTAAAATCCTGTACCTGAGGAAGTCTATAGATGTTTTTTATCAGCAACTGAGAGCCCCAGTCTATAACATATCTGAAAGCAATCCCCCAGTCAATTTCTAGCACTATGTTAACTGACCAAATACACCACATTGTATCTTTATATAATCATACTGTAGGCCTACTTATTATCAATATTTTTATTTTATTTTACTAAGGGTTGACTTTGGGGAACTCCAGAATGTTTCACTGAAGTTATGAATTTGATTGAACTGTATTAACTGCTGCTAACAGCTATTTAACAGCTCAATCGCCCACGCTCCGGGGAAATTCCAGAGTACTGTCATTATGTCAACGTGCTAGTTAATTTGTTCTTTATTTATTATTGCTGGATGTCTTTATCTGTTTTAGCTTTTTTGTTCTATATCTGTTATCTTTTTGAGGTGCAGGAGCATTGTTTAGGGTAATCTTAGAATACGGTAGGTTTGAATGGTATTGGACTGAAATGTCATTGGTCATAATTTATTTCCAACTGAAATGGTTAGAAACACTGGTCTGCACCATTTGCCACAGCAATATTTATAGTGAGATATTTAATGATAAAATAAATATCACAAAATAGCATAATGTATATCTGTTTCCAGTTTGTTTCGATTCACGCCAACAGAGTTCATGAAAGGCACAGTACTCTGTAGACTGCTCATTGATGCATCCCAATCAATGTATGGCCCTCTGAAGAACCACGCTTTTTTCAACTGACATCCACTGGGCTTCAGCACATGCACCAGAGCGTCCACTTCCACCAAATAATGAGGTACCCTTGGGCCTTGATTTCAGCCAAAGAATGTCAAGCCAGTTGCTATTGGACATTAGATTATTGTATATATGTTATCAAGTATAGAATTGTGGATAACTCCTTTCACAAAATATAGATCATGCATTAGCATTGACATCCTTGGTAAATAGTTTTGTTCTACATGAGATTCATAAAGCTTCCAACATAAATATCAGTTTGCTTCTCAAAAAGGGCCTACCCTTTTAAGAAGTCATACCTTGTTAATGGTTGAAGTCAAGATGTCAGATTTGACTGTATGCTACTAGGTATAAAATATTGAGGGTGTTACATGAGCTGTTTCAAGTCCTGTCACAGTTTGATATCAGCCAATAACTTGATGTCTGTTAGACATGCCAACTCATCCTGCTGTTATGGTTTACATCAGCCAATCAGGGCAGTGTGCTTCAATTAAATATATGGCCATCTGTCTACTCTCATTGAAAACAGGCAGACCCCAGGGAGGGCTTAATTCTCTAAAATCATACATAATATACTATACTTTTTGCAGGACATCAGATTTAAACAAAAAGTTAATAAAAGTTTATATATCCTATAAAACAAAACAAAAAACATTAAAGCTGTTTCTTATGTTGAAAATTGTAAATGACATGAAGTAATATTGTACATGCTGATTGACACCTTCAGCAATGTGTCTAGCGATGTGTCTAGTGAGGACGCTAGATGTTGTAATTTCACCCTAACTCTCACTGCATGGTCACAAACTAAATAATAATAATAAAAAAAGACACTGTTTAATCTAAAGCAGCAACAAGACATTTTCTTAACTCAACATCACAACCTAAATCCAAAATTTTAACATTGTCAGTTATTAGCCAGTTCATCTTCTCACAAGAATATTTATGTTTGGTAGCTATCCAATAATTATAGTTTAAGGCGCAATGTAGCCCCACAATGCAGAGGTGTATTTCATCTACACCAATGGAAGAATTAACCTGGAGTGTTAATTACAGTTTGAGTTAAGAGCCCAAACATCTGGAAGCAAAATGACTTCCTGATGGCTACTGGGTCTCTACCGCAGAACCACTGTGTAGCTGATTAAATTCACCCAATAATTAAGCAAACACCATTGATTAGAGAGAGAGAGAGAGAGAGAGAGAGAGAGAGAGAGAGAGAGAGAGAGAGAGAGAGAGATAGAGACTGAGAGTCTAGTGTCACCATGCTTCCTGTAGCCCCTGCAGCGATGGGCCAGTCAGATATCTGTAATTTGGGAAATGAGCATTAGTCAATTCCACTTAGAAAGTGGTGGTTGGAAACATTGATGTTTCGTGTGGTGTTGGCTCCTCTACCAGAACTTCCCCTCTCCAGCTTCCTCTGTAAAATTGACACACTGATCGAAGGGTGGATGGACGTGCTGAGCAAAGTCGCACGAATGTATCTGCTGGTATTGCTGTATCAGCATGACACTTCATCACTGAGGAAATGAACTGTTTGAGGCAATTTAGGACATTTGTAATGGATTTAACATTTATAGATTCACTGTTGGGGTCATATATATTAAATAATTATACTTACACATTTACATACTTTATACTTTTGCATACTTATATATTTATACTGTATGCGTTTTGTGCATTTTCAGTTAAATTGTCTGTAAGCAGTATTATGCATATGACAATAACCTACTTTAACTAATGGAACTTAAAGTTTAAATGAAAAAAAATGGAAATGTATAGTAAAACTTGTTTGGATGCTTTTATTAAGAGAATTTGATATGTCCTCTATCATAATATTCTGTAGAGAGATACAGTAAGGTGTCTGCGAGTGATGTGTATTTGTTGGATGGCAAATCTGCATTTTACATGTAATTGCAACCTTGCTGTTCTGCAAAACATGACAGAATGTGCATACACTAAACACAACTGACTGTTTTCAATAAGATAGATGGAAATATGTGGATAGAACCACAACCTCTGACTATACTGACACAATAGATATAATTTGTAATTGTTGAAAGAGCCATGAAATATCTTCTCGTAAGGAAACACAATTTGTAAAATATTGCTGTTGAACATTGCAATCCCTCAATCCCATGTCTGAACTTTGTAAACCACTTTGAAATGTTTCTGCTCTTACAGCAAAATAATATTCAAGATAACTGCATTGCTCGGGTGAAATAAAGCAATTCACCGGGCATTTTGCCTCACTTGGCAACCATTTCAGATTTGAAGTCCTTTGCCAAATATCTCTATATCACATAACAGTAAGATGCCATTGTGTTTTGAGCCCCCCAGCTAATTTTTTTCAAAGGTTTTACTGGAAGCTACTTTGTAGGTTATTTTGTGTGAACTTAGTATTTGAATTACCCTACCAAGAAGTAGGTTAAAGTAGGTTAAAACATTTTGTCTCTGTTTAGCATGACTTGTTTTCTTCAGATTTTCTGAAGAAGGAATTTTACACTTAGCCTTCTAACATCTTTGGATCCAATGCGGGAGGGGGGTGGGGGTGTTTTCCAGAAAATGAACAAGTGTTTTCAACAATGATTACATTTGTATGCAGTGCACGTAATATATTCTGAAATTATACACATTTTTCTTCTTATTTTTTGCTGGTTGGTGCATGCAATTTAAAAGAGAATTATAAAATACTTTTTGAGAGGCCTCAGTTCCAAAATTACAATTATGAAGCTCATTCAAATACCTAAATCAAAGGCTTAATTCAGTGTAAAAACCCTGGCACTAATTTTCCCCTTGCATAAACCTGCCATTCTCAATCTTTTGGCTCATAAAAACAATTGCTGCTTGCCCAATTATGCTATTTTGTAAGACTTAAACCCATACACCAACCTAGTGGGGCTATAATCTGCAGTTTCCAGTGTTTTCCAGGTAAAAAAGATTATGTTTCATTGAATAGCGTTTCTGCATGTTTCTCATGTTTGAACAAAGCCTGTCTGTGCGCTGCTTCTCTCATAAAGGCCTTTCAAGGTGGATTTTAGGGGTACTGTCTTCTGTCTGAACACGGTGATTTTTAAACTTAATTAATAGCCTGGCAGGGTTAATATTTCTCATTATAGAAGCTTGTCCACCCACAGCAAACTGACAATGAAATATTCAATTTCTTATATTCTTTGCCTTTCTCAGTCTGTTTGTCTCAATACTTATTCTCTCTCTCTCCCTGTCTGTCTTCTAGGCACATTTGTAGTCAGTTTCTTTGGCTGAAATGTACATGTACAGTATATCTGCTCTTTTGACTGGATCTGGTGAGCCATGGATGACTCCGCTGAGACCGGTGGTCACATGACAATAACAACCCGAAGATAGCCGAAGGTTACGTGAATATAGTATATTCTGAACTTAGTTTACAAAGCGTGTAAAGCTATTCATATTTCAATATATTATATGGAGTCTACTAT
>JAODUG010006085.1:5981-25101 GCA_027564795.1 Aphredoderus sayanus | reverse complement strand
CAGGAATGAACTACCTTTAAATAAGTTTAACATGTAATATAGAAAACTTAATCTGAGAGAAAACGAAACAAAAAAGGTCATATTTGGCCTGAGGTGTGAAACACTTTTTTGACTGTAACCTATCACCTCTGACCTATCACCTTTCTCCCACTCAAGAGTTAGAGCCAATCACGTTAGGGCAAACATAGGTGTAACACCAACTGAAAAGAACTGTTCAGCTTGAAGGGAGACGTTCCAAATGACAGTTGGACAGTTGAAATGATATTTGGGCCTGTAAAGAATGCACACAGGGACAATAATTCACACACACCTCTTCTATTGTCTTGTCAGTAGTGGGTGGAATAACATTGCCCTGATTGCGAGGAATGCTGTCTGGAAACTTCTCCAAGAT
Source organism: Aphredoderus sayanus (assembly GCA_027564795.1). NCBI lineage: Eukaryota > Metazoa > Chordata > Actinopteri > Percopsiformes > Aphredoderidae > Aphredoderus > Aphredoderus sayanus. The sequence continues at coordinate 24,710 of JAODUG010006085.1, read as the reverse complement.
CTTAGTGTGAGCCTCAGGTGGAGTCTCATGGTGGCCTGGTGAGACAAAGCAGCATCTTCATTAAAAAACATCTCACAAACCCCCCAAAAACATTGTTGTCTGTGTTTTACTAATGCTGCTATATTTGGACCCAGGTGTAATGGGCCCACTGGTTACATGTAAATGGACTGCATTTATATAGTGCTTTTCTCGACACTTGAGGACTTAGAGGAGTTACCGATGAGAAGGAGGTAGTTCCTCATGAAGTTGATGCGGTTCCGCTCGCGGAGGGCAGCGTTGAACTTGACACTGGTGCTGGGGGTGATCACGCACTCCTTGTCCTCCTCCGTTTCACGGCTGTCAGGGCCCTCCAGCATGGGGAAGGTGCTGCCACGAGGCTGTGTGCACACGTACAGGCATGCTTGAAGAGCTGTTCTTGTTGTTTTCCCATTCACCCCAGGGAACAATACACTGTGTGCTATGCCAATAGCTAACACCAGAGGGATGCAGTGACCTGATACATGGCCAAGTAAGACCACAGCGCACCACTAGGGCTGGGTCACACCGACTCTACTGATGCAATGACCCAGATCACAGGCCGGCATAAAGGCTTTGAACAAAGATACGGTGGATAACCCATCCAAAGTAAATTAGAGTTCACTGTGCATCTACAACCAAAAGAACAACATCAACTGCAAGACTTCCCCTGTGTATGCATTCTGGTTAATCACATTATCTTAGAAATAGTCACAGAACTATGTTAAGACAAAGAAATGCTGAGTCGTCAGTGTCACTCACCACAACAGTTACTCCATCATGCACCAGAGAGGAAGAGGCGTACAGACTAGTGGAGTATTTACCCACATACAGCGTAGCCCTGGGTGAAGAGAAACAGTACATGTTTGCTTGCCGTGTGAGAAAATACATATTCTCGACAGTGATGTAGCAAAACTCAAAACTGATCACTGCCATAGATGGAAAGCAAGACTGAAACTACTGTTTCTCTATTCCACAGTAAGCAGGTGTATATAAACTATATTAAAGCCAAAACCAGAAGTATAGTGTGAAAACAAGAGTGAAAGAACTTCAAAACAATTCCCAAGATACCACATCTGACCAATACAACGTAAATACAAATAAATGGTTAACCCTTCTGTAAAGCAAGTGCAAAGGCTTCCAACATGTGTTTGGCTTATGCTCAGTTCCCTGGATGATGTTCAAGAATAATTTGATTGCATCTTGTAAAAGCAATCCTGATTTTCTCATACAATGTTTAAAAATAACATTTTAAAAAATTGTCTGAAGCATTAACCCTCCTGATGCCCTTGGAATACCATCTTAAAACACCAGATGGCGCTATCTGATTGTATGGTTCTTTTTTGTATGGTTCATTGCTGTGTGTATTTATTTATTTATTATATATATCTATCTATGTGTTGTTTTTTTGTGCCTTATAACCCTCCTGTTGTCCTCAGGTCTCAAACACACACCTTGTTGTGCCAGCAGTGCACATCATGTCTGTGTAAGCTGTACAATTAGGTTTAGTGCCTTCTATCTGCCACAAAAAGTTAGTGATTTGGGTCAGTTTGACCCGGAGGACATTATGAGGGATCAAAAATAAAAGTAGAGAGAAATAATTAAAAATGTACCTTCTATCAGTTCCTAAAACCATCAAGGCAAGAACAAGCTGACTTCTGCAATCTTAAGTTTTTACACAAAGTTCTTATATAAAAGACAAAAACAGAATGCGGCAAAACACCACGCATTCTTTACTCCAGCCCTATCTGTCACTCAAGGCTTCATGAAGATGTAGCAACAATTCAGTGTTGCTCTTTAAACAGTTATTATGGAATGGAGGCCAGCCACATCCGAGCATGCTTACATGAGCTTGTTCTTGGGCTTCTTCTCCGTGGGGAAGGGGTACTTCCACTGGGTGATGCGGCCCACCTCTCCGGACATGAAGGTCAGGTACCGCAGCGTCTCCACGGCAACGTTGGTGTGGGGGACCTTGCGGAGGCCCTCCCGCTGCCAGATGTACATGGCCACCACTGGAGAGTTGTAGTTCTGCACCCACTGGACATCCCCAGAGTCGCTGTCCACCGTCACCACCAGGCCATCGCCGTTGGATACGAAGTGGGCCATCTCTGAGGGAAGGGGGGGGGCAGATATTTCTCTTAGAGCTCTGATGTGTATGTCTAGCTACAAAGGGCATGGTTGAGTTGTGGCGCCTACACGGCATATGGCTTGTACTCTATGACTGTGCCTAGTAGTAGTTCCTCTCACCCGGGGAAAATATTAGATTTTTCACCACCATCTCCAAGCATGCAAACACAAGCTGTCGTGTTACGATACACAGGACTCCTGATGGGAGGGACACCAAGAACAAGACAGAACAGCAGAGCAAGTAAGTCCCTTACTGTATTTGGTGTCATCGTCAGGAAGCGTGGAAGCGTAGTCTGAATATGTCGCGTTCCAGCGCAGCTCTCTGCTTTTGGTGTCGTACATGGTGATGGTGTACTCTACATGGTAAGAAAGGAACAATGCAGCCATTTCATTAAATGTTAAGATGCCAGGAGATCAGGGGAACATCACTTAGGCCATGCCTACGTGTCAAAATAACAGCGGATAACAATCGCACTCAAACACGCACAATTTCTGTGATACACCAATTATGCTCAACTGAGTGGCTGTATGGTGTAATCAGTGTGGCGACTATCTTATTTGCCTACGCTAAATTTAACTTGTCTACCAGACTGAAAAAAATGCCTTCGTTATGACTTAATGAAAATAACATTATTCATACAGTGCTACCAGGCCAACATGATATGATGGGACAAAATAAATTATCTTATTGTGCTACCACACAAAAATAAGGGTCAGGAATAGGCTATAAGACGCCACAATAAGGGATAGGAGCAGGCTATGAGACACACAAAAATAAGGGTTAGGAGCAGGCTGAGACACACACAAATAAGGGTCAGGAGCAGGCTATGAGACACACCACAATAAAAGGTTAGGAGCAGGCTATGAGGCTTGAGGAAAATTACACAATTTGAATGTGCACATGAGCAGTATTCCTAGGTAGGACGAGGTGTAGGATAAAATGTCGGGACACCAGCATTTCACGTGTCATATAAAAACGTGGTGAAAGACCACTATCCCTGACAGTGGGAGGGATAAAGGAAGAATGGATGTCGTGAAGTATTTTGTTGCTTCCTGGAGTCGAGAATGACATACATTACAGTGAAATAGGTATTGTTTGACACATGTAGGAGAGCGACAAACAAGGGCTTCGCATTGACACCGAACCCACGACATACAGGGCTCTCAAGCTCTAGGGAATCGCGTCTCATTGCTGGCATCCCAGCACCGCAAGCTACAGAGTTGTGTTGGTGGGTGGGGGAGGGGGACTGTGTAGAGTTTAGGGTGGGGTTAGGAGGAGCAGCGGGTGAATGGGAGACCAGCACAACAACAGCCCAGGGTAAAAGAAGACAATGCAAATAGGCTAGGTAGCCAGAATAAACATCTCAATTAGATAGGATGGGCGGAGACACAAATAAGTGATGCCTTAAGATAACTCAACAAACATGTAAAACAAGGTCAGACTGGATAAGCCAGATAACTGGCAGCCACCCATTATATACACCGCAGATGTAAAAGGATTAGAAAATGTAAAGTACAGTACGTACTCAAAAGAAATGTAAGCGTGGTACTGAAACCACACAACATTTGTATAAGAGGTCGTGCATGTGTGGTTTCATTCTGATCACCTGTGCGTCCCAAATACAGCAGAGACGCGGAGGGACACAACATCTCAGCGAAGGAGGAAGTCAGAGTCTGTTGCTTCTCCCCGGTCAACACATCCACAACGTACCACAGATCCTGCTTCTTCCCTGCACACACAAGCACACGCCCACTTATTAATGCAGGCACATCTCAATGAAATGGGAATATAAATGTGTAGCAACAATCTACAATCCGATCATTTTGCAATTTGAACAGCCCTCCTCCCAAACGTCCCTGGGTGTTAACCGTCTACAGTTGTCTGCAGTACTCTATGTCACCATGCCAGTGGTGCGGGGAGTGGCTCCAACAGTAAGGCTTATGAGAAATCCTACAGGGTGGAAAGAGCCAACATGGCACCAAACAAAACCCACACAGATGTGGGGGTAGGCAGCAGCCTGAGCATTTCCTAAAAACAAACACTGAGTGCATTGCAGATGGACAAGTCATTTTTCTTGCGCAACACGATGGTGATGTCAGATATGGAGGAAGACAGTTTAACCGCCTCCATTGTCCTACAAGTGGCTTCTGTTGGGCGCGTAGAAAGCGGGACAGATAATGCATGTGGTAGGCAAATGTCACCCCTCTTGCTTGAGACAAGTGCCCGGTCACTGCGGTAGATTACCGCCCTCTCTCTGTTGCACATTCAAAAGAGTAACAGGCAAGGGGCCGCAAACAGACAAAAATGGAAATCTGGTGTGTAATGCCTTTATTGCGGACAGATAACATTCTCATCAGTCATTTAGGGGAGAGAAAAGAGCCGCTGAAACATGGCAAAACCTGTTACCATAACAACAATGCCAGTCAGTCTCCTACCCATCAATTTGCTCCAAAGGGCATGTAAAGCAATACCGGGCGGTTGGGGGGGGAGGGGGGGCAGTGGTTCACATCTTTGTGCTTAACCAATCCTCTTGTCTTGTCTTGTCTTACCCATGTACAGGACACCATCTGAGCTGCGACACGGTGAGGCCTGGACCAACTCGGGAATAGTGAAGGGCAATTTCTGTTTGGGCAGAGTGAATAAGCATTATGAGACAGCTGCAGCAGCCTGCTTGTATGGCTGTCAACACTCCGTGTAGTTATGAGAGTGCACCCCCATCTTCATGACGTTTGTATTATAGTGCAGAACAGGGAGCAACTAGAAAAACAACCGTACAGCGTGAAAGAGGAAACTGTTTTTGTTAGTAAGAAAAGTGATGTCTGTGATAAAAGTCGCTTCCCCTTACAGTCAGGCCTTCGTTGTTCTTCCCTCCCAGAGAGTAGAGACTGCCGTCATTTGGGTCCGGCAAAAAGGCAGGCCTGGGTGGGGGTTAAAGTCAAATGTGAAAACGGCAAGTTATCGGGACCAATAAAAGAAGACCTTATTCGACTTGGAGTTGAATTTAGACAATACACTCATTGACAAACTGCTTAGTTGAGCATTAGCAAGTTTGATATGCCTCCAAGTCTGGAGGAATATCTGCACACACACTTACTCTGCCACATGTGTGGGGACCTGAAGAACTGGATCTAGAAGGAGAGGCAAAGACATAAGACACCAGTCAAGTGATATTTCAGTACTGGGCCAATAATGACCCAGGTGCTGTTGAGCAAGTGAGCACAATGTGAGTGCCGGAAGCTACCAATCCCTCACAAATGTTAACTCCATGTTAACTGATAATTTCCTTGCAAACATGAAGGTCTGTCAGCTTAGCAAATAGAACATTTGGGAATACATTTCCAGAAAGCTTCAGGACAAAATGTGTAGGGATATACAGTAGCCTACTGTACATATAATACTAACCAATATAGCGTTAGTCAACACCTGATTAATAAATATCAATCTAACAATGGTCAAATTATCTAACATTTATAGAGGGTATTAGAGAACACAGAATTGTTTTTTTTAACACCGTTTACACTTTATGTTCTATGATCAAATACACACTATTAGACAAACCCAACTTATTGGGATCAAACAAGGTGTGGACCAGATGGCAGTTTGCTCAGTGGGGAACCTCAAGGGGTCAAAATGTAGATAGTGGAGAAGAGCCGGGAGGTGTCACTAACTGTTCCTTCCATTAGCATGTATTTATTCTGTGTCTCTATCCAGAGGAGCGTTTCGTTGACAAGCCCTGGTGTCATATAGGCAGAGAGTGATTCAGATGGCGAGGGGCGACAAGTGAGTGGCAGGTCCCTGCTGGCTCTCTAACTATGTATAGCTGCCTTGCTGGAACAAAACAGGTGTGACCCGGGCTTGGACCCACAAATGATCAGGTGCATATTGAACAGTGGTCATGTAGTGAACCAGCTTCTGCGGTTTTTTTTATGCTTTACTGGGTGTGCATTACCCGCGGCAGTGTTTTTAAAGAGATCCACTTCCGTGATGTATTACTGAAGCAAATTGTTTACCGTTTATCTGGAACAGCTAAAGTAAATAACTGACCTATGCGAAAGCATACAGTATTTGCATGTTAACCACACAGAATGCTTACACTGTTAGACTGTTAGACTGTTTACATAGCCACAAGGGTGCCACTACAGGAGATTTGCTCACCCTTGGTCCGTTTGACCTTGATTATAGGCTTTATCTACCCCCCACCCCTCCATTAATCATTACCAGACGTGCATGGTAATGGTATCTATTTAATTGGTTGCAGAAAAGCTCGCTATAGATTAAAATACATTACAACACATAAAAAAAGTAACTTAATGCCATGGTTTACAAGTAAACTTTATATTCTTAACATAATAACTATATAAATTGTAAAGCCATCTAGCCTACTTTCTTCAACACTTTGTTCTTTATATAACAATCCTGACCATAAACAAAACCAAATAAATAAATAAGCACAAAGAGAAGTTGGGTTACATTGGTGGCCAACAAAAAAGCTTTTGTTTTGCATCTGTAACTTGAACTCACAACTGGGCCCAAGAAAAGGCATACTAACCAACCAAACCAACAGGTGACAAGGAGTTACACTGAGCGCCTGTTCTCTGCCCTTACCTTCTTTCAGCGTCCATTTGATAGAACCCGATCTCTTGCTAACAGCGTGGAGGTTTCCATCCAGTGTGGACACAAAGAGCAGGCTTTCAGGCAAGGAGACAGTGTTGGCACTGCCAAAGCTCTGCAAGAACACAAATACAACATGAAAGGAATGGGAGTCATTAAACAGAGCATCAGGAGAAAGTATTAGTCAAAACTATAAGTCACTCAAAATTCTAATCATTAACTAGAAACGTGTGTATGCAGGCACACAAACACATGGAAAGTCAGGTCAAAACGTGTGCCCTGGCATGGAGATTGTGAGCAACCATATCACCCACTAATCAGTAAAAGACATTGCTAATGTGTAGTACCCTGTGTTATTTTGTTGTTGTTGTTAAGATTTAATCATATAACAAAAATCATTTAGAAAATTATTACATTATATTTTAATATTATTATTATTCTAAAATAGATTAATTATGTGTGCCACAAAATAATATAATTTTTGGGAACAACTTCATATCTCATCATGTAGCAGTAAGCCAGTGGTTGTGCACATTTTCACCCCTCATTTTAAGTGATCTGCTACCTAGCAGATTTTATGACACCATAGGAATGCTTACAGACAGACGTAGGAGACCGTCTCCCCTCATTAGCCGGATATGGATAACCGGGTAAGGGGGCAGGGGAACGCCTATGGTACTTGCCCTGAATTACAAATCAATGAAGTCCCAACATGAAACCCAAATTGGCTGGAAATGAGGAAACAGAAATCCAGCTGCTTGTTAGCTAGATAGCTATGCTCAGCGAGAGACCCGACATCTGCGTGAAACTTTAGAGCTAATCCACCAAACCAAAGCTGTGATATGAGAGAGGCAGAGGGTCCAGCTTTGGGGGAGGGTTTGGAACTTTTTGTTACACTGAGTAGCAGTGGTACAATGTTACAGTTTTGGAGTAAAGGAAGTTCAAGTTTGATACAACTAAACCTTGCACAGATGAATAGTGGGCATAGTTGGCCATGTGGGTACCCATCCTACAGCTTGTTCTACTCCCACTCAAAAAAGACAGGAGAGACATATTCCAAACAGGCAAAGAACGCACACACACACACACAAAACAAAATACTGAGGAAAGAGATGATACTTCAAATCAAATCAACTGACCACAACACCCACTCAGCTGGTCCCAAAGCCAAAAACACTGGCTTATGTGTGCTCACCCACTGGGGAAACACAGTGCTCTTGGTTGCCACACGTGGGCTTGGATACACAGGAGATGTCCAGCAGAGGCAGTGGCACTTAAGAAATCTGACTGCCCAGTCATACTTGTAATACTAGCCTGGTTCTAGAGAATCAAAGTGGTGTTTCTTCCTAGGAGTGTAAAGGGGAATCTGGGAGAAAGCACCGGTATTCATAGCAGACTCATGGTGGCTTACAAGGGTGTGTAGACATTGATCCACATGCCTGCCTAATCCTGTTGGATAAGGCCCTGGGGGCATTGAAACCATTACACAGTGTTTAATGCTGGTCACACTCACACATCCATAATAACCAACACACTGATTTTTGCTCACTTCTGAGGAAGAAGGGCATGACGTGCTCTTGAGCAAGACATAACCACCCACCCCAACCTATGCCAGAGCTAGACAAAATAGGCCTCAGCACATGGCATGAACAGCTAACACAGCAGGCTGCAGTTCCTCATGAGATCATCACTGTGAACAGAAACAGCATGAGATAACTGTTGTGTCTCGGAGCGCCCGAGGACTGTTATTTCAAAAGCGCCACATTTTAAGTTGTTTGTACATCTTCAACTGAACATTCGGTCCAATCAGCGGCAGACAGTGTGAAAGCCGTGCTCGAAAAGCCTTTACAAACATACCGGTATTCATTATTCCGTTTGGCACCTTCTTAACTTAAGAGTAAACAGTGCCCTTCCATGTTTGCCTATACTACCCTAGCAGTAAGCTCACATATATACTTGTGTCAATACTGCACACCTGTGGCATTTCCCACTGTACTGAAAGCTCAATTGCTCCATAAATGTGTAATGGCAGAATAATAATAAACTATGTGCATGTTTATTCAGTCCCATCGCAACCCGGGCAAGACTCTCAGTTTCATAAGCATTAAAACGGCCCTAACATCTGTGACTGGCTCTGTGCAGGACCTGATAAATATACATTGTAGCTTTTAGAGTACAGTATTGGGCAAATTAACATCAGGCTGTACAATGGCAGACTGGTGGTCACATTTATTTCAGTATATGCTTTACTTCTATTTTTCCTATGATACTTACTACAGAGTGAAAATCAGACACTGCCTAAGAGAATAAGTTACATAATACAATAGAACAGGGTGTAACCAATATATTGGCAGGTTCAGAACTTCTTAATTTGCCTGATGCAATGAGGCCAGGTTTTGGCCAAAAAAAGGACAGTGTGCATCATAGACATTTTATGATTGGCAGTAGGTTGGACTAAAGTTGCATTGTGCTAACATAAACATAATATGCTGGCAGATGTATTGTTATGTTCACTAGCCTACAGTATAAAGATGTAATCAGCAAGCGAAGTGCAAAGTGTTTCTTAACACAGTAGACACCCTAAGTGAAGTAGACAAGATACATTAATCCATTTAATTATTCAGGGTGAAGAATTAGAAAAGGTATGGGGGGGGGGGCTTATTGGTGGGCTTAGCCTAATTATTAAAAAGAATAATTGAATACCTCCCATATCTCAAATAGCTTGTGTTTCATTAATTTGTTAGCATGCAAAAAAACATCCTGTTTAACAGTGCACTTGTGTGCAGACATTTTAACAAGAACAGGAAACCAAACAAAACACTTTCTGGTGAGCCACTGAGCAATTTATTTTTAAATTAAATAAAACTTTGTATATCGCAAACAGTGATGGATACGGAACAGACATCAACCAGCGCATCAGAACATCGCAAACAGACATAATTATGACTAATTAGCCACAAGTTCCATTCTTGGACAATTTTATTCTGTATTTTGTTCTGGTCAGAATAAGTGTAAAATATTATTTTACCATGATGAGAGATACCATAGAGTAACAGATGTTTACGAAAGTGAACAACGTAAAGCATATGATCAATTGACAGGACAGGCAACTGACCAAGTGTTGGCAAATGGCCATCCATAATAAGCTGCGACTTCACTGGGGATGTCACTTGAAAGCACCACTTTAGGCATAAACACACAGTCAATCTAAGATAGTGAACGTACATAATCTTTTACTAGCAAAACATTGTTGAATCCATCCCACATGTTTAAATCACAAACTATTGCAATATTACATCATGAATTATTGCCAGATACCTCCTTTCCATGGAATCTGATTTTATATGGCAATTCTTGTTAAGGAGAAATACATCAACATCCTTACATAAAGCAAGATGATGGGATCTACCAATAACAGTAGGCCAATAGCAAATAATAGGTATACCATGATAGGGCATAGGCTGGACTCTACTCTCCTTGACTCACATTTGATGGGGAAACTGAGCATAGACAACATTGTTGTTGTTGTTTTTGTTAAACTGCTGAAAGTGATTGATTTACTACAACACAATAGCACATGATTAGACATATATGCTAATGAGCCAGGTGATAACATGAGACCTACTGATTTGATGTTATTAAAAGCGACCCGTATGCCTTTAACTTGGACCCCCTCTCCCTTACGGTACTTACTGGTAACCAACCAGCCCTGTCTAGAAATTATATTTTAAAGTGTCAATTTAACTGATTTAGTTATTAGTTTGGCTGGTTATTGTGGCCATCACAACAATGCAATGCATTTAAAGAGACCTTTAAAAAGTAAATATATGCAGATGGCATGGGTACTTTACTGCTTTAGGTTAGCAGCCTACAGTAGACATCCAGTCATAAAAAAACATTAATAAATGTTCATGGGCATGACGTGCGCATTGACTGCATTCACCAGTGTATTCCAGACACACAACAAATCTGCGTATCAGTGTTGTTAACGTTATGCGGCGTTAGTTCACACATATTCGTTTTGGTTACATAGCTACAGTAGCTTATCGGGTTAGCCTACAGTACTCACCTTTTGTAGAGAAGCAGCGCAGCAAAGCAACGCGAAAATGCACCACACCAGGGCCCGACTGCTTACTGTCCAGTCCATTTTCTAGTCTTCAGACAGGACAGATTAAGAGAGACCTGTTACCTACATAAAAAAGCTAACCATGACATGCGTAGGTGGTGGTGGTATAAAATACATCGAGGCATATAGTCAGATCACTGTGGTTAGAAGTGTGGTCTATGCTACTGCCGCTTGCCTCTTCCTGAAACGAGAATTGAGAAGGATCCTTGGGACAGACGTCCATACTGGTGGAGGAGGGGAATACGTAGAAGGCTTTGGACCAATGAGATAAAGTTCCGGATGTGGTATATAATGCTTCCGGGGACATTTTCTTGAATAACTCGTGATAAAGGGTAACGCGTGGTTTACTTCGATGTCGGTTGCAAGTTTTCAAAAGGCCTCACACAAAAATGTATGTTATACCTGTATGTTCAGGTGCAATAATGATTAGTTATGAAGCAGTATCAGGATAGTAAACCAGTGTTATTAACTGTATCGTGTGTGTATAGAGGTCTGACGCATTTGAATGGCATGGTAAGTTTGTAGCAGCATAACAATCATGCATGCAAACTATTGTATTGTAAAACAAAGTTGTGTTTTTGGGTCACTGATTAAGCTTTTTTATTTTTTTCAGCGTGGCAGATCAACGTTCAATTTCACGTTGGAAACGCAGGAAAGAAAATGTCTGCTTTTAACAATTAATTTTAAATACCCAAACCTATAATTTAATTACTGAATAACTGATTAATGTATCGACACTTATTTTATCCTTAACTGAAGCAGTTTGTATCTTAACATATCCCGTGGTCGTATAAATGTTACTTTGTTTCAGAAGGGCAGAATTTGGCCTGCATCCTATCTGCGTGAAGTATAGAGAACGTGTACCCATTTCAGAACTATAGAAGAACGATCCATATGGGCATCTAACTATTTTAATGCATTTCTATATTTTCATCAATTGATTCTATACATTCTCAAATATGTCGAGATCGCAGTAAAACTACAAAATAATCGTACGGTTAAAACACTTGTGGTATGGGCTGTTTATAATGAATTATACAATTAGCCTTTAGTAAATTGTGGAACCATTATATTAAAATGGAGGAGAAACCTGTACTGAACTAAAATAAACACTTTTGTCAATCCCTGCACAGTGTTCATATATCGTCATTTTTAAGTTGTGCCTTATTCTGTAGCACTATCTTTGAACCTGATTGGCTATTTCCCATGTCCATACAGGCTCCAGCTATAGTGCAACATTAAATGTCTTGTTATAACTGGGGATTCTTGGCAATCCCAAGTATCTCTTTTAAAAGCAGGTCACATTGTGTGTGTGGGTATTTTCCAGTTTAATTTTGTATTCTTATTGTAATGGAGCGTTTGGCGAAAAAGCAGCAATTGTAATGGCTGACTTAATTTAATGAGCACTGTATGGGATTTTAATACACACCTTGAATTTGGGACTATTTAGTTTGTCCAGTTTATTTGTATCTCAGGTAATGACAATTTTGATCAAAAGGTTTTATTTATCCATAATGAAAGTAACCATAACATCCTGTGATGGCAATGACCACAACAACAATGGAGATATTTTTTAGCAAATTAACCACCAAATCATTTGAGAACACAGCACAAATGTATGCACAACCATTTTCAGTTTAAACCCTATATAGCTAATGTGTTGACCCACCATGAAGGAATGTTTTAATATTAAAAGGCACTTTCTGCCTCATACACACCAACATGGGCTACAGTATGTAAACTGAAACATGACTGCAAAGCATCAGATTAACCTGGCAAAATAATTACTTTTGCATGTGATAGTATTATGTAATTTCTGTAATTGGTAGTAAAGCATCTTTTATTTACAAAATCAATGTGATAACGCTGAAGAGAAAGGATCAGCAAAAATCCTGACAATATATGGCTAGTATCCAGCGTGTAATTTGTTAAAATGAAATTAGGGCAACCGTGTGGATTTTTCTTGTTATTGCCTAAAAGTTAACACAGGGTACATTTGTGTAAATAGAATATAATCTTGTCATGTCCCCCCCCCAAAATTCATTATTGATATGTATGTGTGGTCTTCAGCTATGGTTTTACTCTAGTGTCAAGCAGTAGTAGTCAAGCAGAATAGTGGGTAAGCAGATCAGATCTCATCATTATCTCACATATAACTGTAAAATGGGACTAAACAATGGTTTGGCAATTAAAATAGAACATTCATTATTTTGTATTGACTATGTACATCTTCTGCTCGACTTTGTAATTACATTCATCATGTGAAAATGTTGTTGCATTTATAGAATATTAATTTTAAAAGTTGGACTGACTGTTCTACTGTCAAAACTCTTGCCCCAGGCTTTGAATAAAACCGAAGAAGACGGTCAACAATAATGTTTGCCTACTGTATCTCTCCAAAAGTCTAGATAGAGTTGCTTTGGCGGTATGGCAGCCATTATCATCGATGGACACAGTGTGATTGATCTGTTCGCATATTAGTGCCAAACAGAAGGCACATGCAGTAGTTGAAGGTGGGAATGAGGCCAATGTCAAGATCCTCATCAAATGCGTATCAGTTGCAGTCAGGGGCCAATGGAAAAGCCATCTTCATTCCTAGTCATTCTCACTGACATTAACAAATATACACACTAATCTCACTTAATGGCCTAAAAAATAAATTAAATTGATAGAATTAATGGGTTTCATAACTTAACAACAGCAACAGCAAAGTACTTAAAATGTTTTACACAACAGTGTAAACTGTACAACTATGACGTTTGGCGCAGCTGTACATCACAGGTATTATGGTTCTTATTCCAGCTGGATTGGATGGCAATTTGTCTGTCCACTGCAGACACTTAATAAACATCTTCAACATGGCTAATCTGCTGTTTTATTGCAGAACCAACTGTAATCTTGACCTTCCCCACAACAACAATCAAATGCTTGTTAAAGCATCAACCAATATAACAGTTGCATCTCTTCCCTTTAAATGGCAAAACCATAGCAACTTTAACCGTGTGACGGACAAATCTCTACTTGCTGAATGGCCATAACCTGTTTACAGCTATGGTGGAATATGGTCTTACATATGGGGCAGTTAGCCCCATCCACTGGGGTTGCTGACATGATGAGCATGGTGTCCCTGTCATATTGCCATCAGTGTTTGCTTTCACAGCAGTCTTCACATGTCCGAGACCTCAGATTCTGTGGATTCTGGGTCCTTCAAGGCCTCATTTGTCACAGTAACCAAACTGGCATTCGAGCGCGTGTCCATGGCAGAATGCATGATAGGTAGCCATATGTCATCCATATTTGGCATCACAAATATTTTCTGTTGGCAGAACAAAAGACAAAACAAGAAAATATTTAACATCTAAGAAATGTCAATCAGAACGTATTACACAGTTCTTTATTATATAATTTTATAATTTTCATTTTCATTTGAATAATTTGTAGTTTATTGTCACATATTTTCTTTGTGAATGGTTATAAATGTATTTTTTAAAATAAATAAAGATTTATTATTACATATGTTGTTATGTGTTTTTTGTACGTCTTCCTTGATGTGAAAAAGCAGCAACATTTATTTGTTAGATCTGTACATAAAAACCCTGCTGTAGACCTTCAATGGATCTTTGATGGCCAATCTATCTGAGCCCTGTATTTGTGGAGAGTCAGATAAATACACTAAGTTACAATGTGTCAACACAAAGCATCACAGCACTGTATTTTACTGGAGGCGAATGGAGGTGGGGGTACATAATGACACCATTTCAAAGAGTCAGGCACAGCTAAATGTGGCATTGTCTCAAAGCTAGACAAGCAAGACTTGTTGCAATTGTCTGCAGGTGTGCTAGCAGTTATCTGCTTGCAAGCATATCATTACTGCGGTTATTTTGTATATGAAGATTGGCAGAGCCACAGGCAATCTGCTTTGTAGTGCAAGTTGGAAAGAAGTCATAAATTAGTCCTAAACCGCAATCATTCTCATTGTAAACTTGTTGGGAGGGCATTTCTCTTGTCTGTCCTCAGGAAGACAACCTTTTCAGCAAAATCCTCCCAGGCTTTGTGTACTAACACTCTCCACCCCCCTCCCTCCCTTCGATGAAACCATTTAGGACTTTTCAAATGTGTGTGGCCACTGGCATGTGCAGCTCCTGCTGTTTTTCACACTGTACCTGGAACTCTTGGTCCAGCTTCTTTTCTATCCAGTCAGTCACATGTGCTAAAGTGACTTCCCTCTCGCCTAGCTTCGGTCGTGCCTTCAGCTCCAGGTGTGGCGGACTGCGGAAACCATACCTGTCGAGGGTTTATATTAATAATTCATAATATTTGAACCCAGTGTAAACAGGACTTCAGTTTGGGTGAGGCCCTAACCGTTATTCCAAAGTCTACAGCATATTTAAACTAGGTGGTGAACCGTGCCTTGCCATTAGCCCATTACAAACATCCCACCAGTATTATATTTTGATTATATATTAAATGATTACTATTATTAATTATCTATATTATTTATTTTTACTGTTCTGTCCATTTTTATCTGATTAAGTCTACTAATAACATATAATTTGACATTATAAATGAATGACTAGTTCAATGTATATTATCTGATAGTCAAAGTCCACATTAGATAAAGTCGATAACACCCTCTTTAACCGGTCAAAATGACCCAAATCACTAGCTCTTTGTTGCAGATAGAAGGCACTAAACCTAATTCTACAGCTTACACAGACAGATATGATGTGCAGTGCTGGCACAACAAGGTGTGTTTGAAACTCAAGGACAACAAGAGGGTAAAAAGGCACAAAAAACAACACAAATACATAAATAAATAATTAATAAAGATATAAATGCTATACACAATCATACACAATCAGATGGCACCGCCGGGTGGCCAAATACGATATTTTTAAGGACATCATGAGGGTTAACGTTTTGTTCCACATTTAACCAGCAGAGGGTGTTCTGAGGCCACACACCTTGTTGCATATACTGTACACTACATTCTTAACAACATAACACATTAGACACCTATAATATAGAGGGTTATACATATAAATAAATATATTTATATTTATAAGCACCCTCACCCAACTAACCCACAAAAAAGAGAATGTACCATATCCTGTCTGTGGGGGGAGGCGGGATATTGACGGCCAGCGTCCCGTGGCACTCTTGGACCTCCACAGTGAGCAGCAGGGGCGTGTTGGACATCTCCTCCATCTTCTTCTTGATGAACTCCGTCTCTGTGGCCTTCTGGAAGTACTTGGACTTGGCTATCTTGTCCACAAAGCGCATGATCTTGCTGGGCCTGTGGCCTCCCACATAGCTTAGGGGGAAGGGGGGAGAGGGGGAGGGAAAGGATCCAGATTCATTATTCATTCACAGCAGCACCCCTTTGCTAGCCGGCAATGAAGGGCGATGAAGAGTGGGCGCTACATTATGCCAGCTGTGACCTCCAAACGTGTGGGCTTGACTGGGTGGGTGGACTGATAAGCACAGGAGATTCAACACATCCGAGTACACGTCTGCAGGTTTTGCATTAGAATCAGACGGGCGTCAACGTCATTGTGACATGAGCCTCACCCTTCACTTCCAGGCAGGATGGCTTTATCGGTGAGGAGTTCGGGGGGATCCTCTTCGTCAGAGGAGCCAGCACTGGAGGACTCCTCATCGCTGTCTGCCAGACAGTACGTCCGAGGCCTTAGCCTTGTTCACACAGGCACACACACGCACACAGTCAGACTGTAATGCTTTTGCCGAAAACCATTTGCCAGCAAAGAAATCTCCATAATAAACAGATGCATGCCACAAAATGTCCACTGTCTATGATTTAAGATAAGCCATTACATCATTTGAAGGTTATATACAGTATATCTGACTCACCATGCAGAGGGTAAATCCAATCCACCGAGGTTAGCATCCAAAGAGAGGACGGTTAGGGGAGAGAGAGGGCGAGAGATTGCAGAAAAACAAGAGGAGCATAAATCACACTTTATACAGCTCTAGATGCAAAATCCACCCATTAAAATGTACAACCCTCGATGGAGCACCCAGAAGCCCAAAAACCAGTGGCAAAAAGGGAGAGTATTTACGGCGGGAGGGGCCGTGTACTTTCATATCATACATTCAAACTGTATTCTGACGTTACATAAGATTGATCTCTTACTGTAGGAAGTGATAGGATTATAGCACTGAAAATGCAGCACCCATATCAGGGACAAAAGTCAAATTATGACCATGCAATACACCAAAACACTGTGAAAAGCACATCAATTTAATGAATTATGCCTCACCCCTCCTTTCCCTGCTCCCCCAGCCCCTCGCCCTCCTTCCCCAGCCGAGACAAGTTCATCTTGGTCTCCAAGGTCATGAGGAAGGAGCCTGTGTAGGAGACTTCTAGATCAAACCACAGACCTAGAGAGATAAGAGAGACATGGCCATTCACATTATGTCACAGAATGGACCTGTAATTGCTGTCAGAGGCCACAGGCAACATAACGTAATCTGACATCAAAATGTGAATGATCGGTTTTTTATACTGTGAACCTATGTGGTGAACAACATTTTGCAAGCAGGTAGGTGGGGGTAGGCAGGAGGGGGGGTGGTACTGTAGTGGCTATTGTGATGTCATTTTAGATTTTTATTGGACAGGCAGAAATTATTTTGGATGCCTTTTACCTGAAAATGTGTATTTTAAAAATCTGGCAGGAATTCCCGTTCACAAACCCGACTAGAGTAATCAACATTGAATGCTATTTTAGCGAGCAAAACATGACTGTCATCCCGACTCTGGTGTGTAAGCACTTTGCAGAGCAGGCAGGAAGAGGTTTTATCCTTCAATAAACACTAGAAAAGGTCAGCTCTTGGACACAGTTGCGTCCTCATTGGCTGAGCTCAACAGGCTACTTCCTGTTTACACATCACACATCTCAGCATGTTAATGGGCTGGGGGTTTGTATATAGACTTCCCCTGCTGTGTCCTGTGAGCCCACACATCTAAGGACACAAATGTAATATATTTAGCCTCTCACCTAATTTTCCACTCTTCATAAATGAACTCCATGTTGATTTTTATTCATGCATGGCAACTGACTGACTCACAGAGCTAGCAGATGGCATTACGACAAACCATATTCCCAAGCGCCTCTTCTCCTTTACCTGTTGCTCTGCACATGGAAAATAAATGACTTACATTAAACCTCAAACCAATCTAGATTACCTGTATCTTTACACACATGGGAGGTGCGTTACACAAAAGAGTATTCAAACCACACACTTCAGGGACTAGTGAGCAGGACACTCTTTTCATATTCCTTCTTTTATAATCATGAAAGCAAAGAAATATCTATAATGCATATTAAATTAAGCATGATGTAACTTAGCAGGACCTGCATAGCTAAACCCCATTAAGTTGAAGCAGACTTTAAAATGTATTCCCGGAACGTAGGAACAGAGAGCTACTAGAGGACTCACACTATTCCCCCGGGACTAATTATGTGCTGGGATCAACCGATAATGGCTGCGAAGTAGATCTGTGGGTGTATGGGTTTTCTAGGACCGAATGTATTAATGATGCCTGGAGACTCGTCAATGGAGGGCTGGCTAATGGAAAAGACAAGGTCTCAAGACCAACTCATTCTCTCTGCACTGGGGGAAAGGGCGGGGCACTTTACTCATACATGTTTAACATTCAGCAATTTCAAAAGCATCAACAGCAAACCTATATAGGAGTGCTGTTTGCTGTTGTTTCAGACGTTTAGTGTAATGTGTAATGTCTAATACTGTATGTGTAATATATTTAGCCAGTATAGTGTAATGTGTAATGTCTAATACTGTATGTGTAATATATTTAGCCAGTATA
>JAODUG010006069.1:4557-28636 GCA_027564795.1 Aphredoderus sayanus | reverse complement strand
CTTAGAGATAGGGTGAGAAGCTTGGCTATCCGAGAGGAACTCGGAGTAGAGCCGCTGCTCCTTCACATTGAAAGGAGACAGTTGAGGTGGTTCGGGCATCTGTTAAGGTGCCCGAACCACCCCCTGGGTGCCTCCCTAGGGAGGTGTTCCAGGCACATCCAGCTGGGAGGAGGCCTGGGGGAAGACCCAGGATGACATGGAGAGATTATATCTCTACGCTGGCCTGGGAACGCCTTGGGATCCCCCAGTCAGAGCTGGCTAATATGGCTAGGGAAAAGGAAGTTTGGGGTTCCCTGCTGGAGCTGCTGGCTGCTGGGTCGCGACCCGACTCCGGACAAGTGGTTGAGGATGGATGGATGGATGGACCACCCATGCTGTACAAATTAAAACCAAATTTGCATTGGATTTTTGGATTAATAAACTAAGAAAACAAACAACAGCATGCAACCCTTTGTGAGATATGATGTTTCCCCAAATAATGTAATGTAATAATGTTTTACCATTATCACACTGTAGTTCAAAAACAAATGAGGTTACATTAAAACGAGTGGTTAATGAATCACAGCTGTGTAAGCAGCACAATTGAGTAATCTAAGCAAAAATTATATTAATAAATGAACATAATGAGGAAAGCAGTATGGTTCTTACTTTAGCTATCTATATTATCTCTTGTCCTAGATAAGTGCTCATGGAGTTTTCACTGGAATATTTTTGAGGGTCTACCATAACAAATATGTGTGGTCTTGTAGCTTCTAAAAAGACATTTATTTTATATAGGTCTGAGAAGAAACCTTCACATCAGATGTGAATGTGAGAACACTGACCCTGAGCAGTTGCTAGGATACAGGCAGAGCAGGCATGTCAGTTATCGTGTGCTTTGAAAATAGATTGCAACACTAATGCCAGTGGACAAAAACATTTGCAAGGCTATAACAAAAGGCTATACAGTATATAAATGGATTGTCTACTGTATATTATAATGTTTCAAATATGGTTCTCAATTAAATAGATAACTGATATCATAACTTCCAGACACAGCCATGATTTCCTGTTTAGAAAAATTGACTTATTTGAAATGTGTTTGTTTGGAAAGTGACCGTTACAGTATACCACAATACGGAAAATAATCACAACAAATGGCCTTCTAGCTGTCATCAGTTATGTGTTATAGATAGATACATGTCATCATAAAACAAAGAATTGTTTCTTACTGATCAAGGTGGAACATGAAATAATGTGAAGACAGTACACTGCATAAAGCAATACACATACAAAATATGAACCGTATATTGCTGCTGCTTGTCAGATACTGACGGTAATGTCCCAACTTGTCTGCTAGCAAACTAACAACCAACAGATACAATCTAATTTAAAATGGTTAAAATAACCATTATGGATCTTGCTTGTGGTAAAAGTTGGGGAAGTAATATCATTCTGACAAAGGGGGTTTACAACAAATGTTTTCTCATGTCAGAGTCAAAACAATTGGAATGTGTCAGTAATGTGTCAGTAATGTGTTTACTCCGAAGAAAATTGCCGTAAAAGTACATCATTTCTACAATTAAGGTACTGTACACTACTGGATGGACACATTGACAATTTGTGTCCATTTGTATACAATTTCAGTAAAAATTCAAATAAACATTTAACATAACATGCTACTTAAAACGCATACTTTCATGATGTAATTTTAATATCACATTATGTTTTATTTTTGGAAAGATGTTCATTCCAGTTTCTTATTCTTTTCATAACTAAAATCTGTTAAAAATGTATAGATATTCATGCTGTCTATCAGGAAAATGTTTAGAGATGTATTTTATAATTAAGGATATGAAAAAAAATGTTGTTTGTGTGGGTGCTGACATTGTTGGGTTGATTACCCAATCACCTATATTTAGTAGAGCACCACATCTTGAGTGGGGGGAAACAAAACTATGAGCAGCCACCCACATAAGTATCATAGAAGCTGGGGGAATTCCCACAATGTCACTGGTGAGAGTTCACAGCACTAATCATTCCCAAATCCTCACAGAAAAATTGTAATTTAGAATAATATTGCAAAATCACTAGACTGTTCTATATTATAAGCAATTATGTCAGAAAGATATTAAATTATTGAAGTGAATATATAGTTTTAATGTAAACAATGAGTAAGAGGAAGCATTGCCTCAATACACACTACACACAACTGTATTTCAAATGATCAAAGTCAAATGGTATTTATCAACAAGCATTCTTTTAAACCACTACTGTATTTCACTTCAGCATATACCATTATCTCACCATTCCTCACTTTGCAGCTTGGTTGTAAAATCTCCCAATCTTTCTTGACAAATATAGTATCTACTGTATATAACAAAGGACATACATGATAATGAGGCAAATAACAATAATATTTGCGTTTATGACGACCCAACTCTGGATAAGCAGTTAAGGTGGATTTGCATATATTGTAATCTTTATTTATGTGACTCATATTGATAAGTGTTTAGAAGGATGTAGATGTAGATATAGATAAAAGTAAAAAATGTCCATCATGTATAATTTGTATAATTCTGAAAGTGTTTGTATTTTTTTTTTTTTCAGAGATTGGGGACAGTACCCAGGCTGTGTTCCTTCCTTTAACATTTGTGTTGTGTATGTACTGTAGCGTGCATGCAAAAAGAAGGTGAGTGTGTCTATGAAATTTGTTGTGCCCAGGAAAACATATAGTGGATGGTTTGGGGATGTCCCTGGACCATGAAACCAATATTGAGAAAGTGAAAGGGAAATCGACCAAGTTCATGGTTTCCCTCTCACTGTCTGGTACGAATTACTTTTCAATATGCACCTTTCCATTATTCCAATCCTCCCCCCATTTAGAATAACTAGGCTATGCTCTTTTTACAATAAATATGTTTCCAAATTCAGGTCAAATTGTTCTTCAGTATGACTGTACTCTTAACTCTTTTTGGAAAACCTGAGTACTGGAGTGTAAAGTTTATGTAAACAAATAGAATGCGGAAATACACCAGGGGTCGGTATTAGACCTGTAAACAGAAGTCCAATAGCGGATGCCTTTTCTCACTGCAATTCTATATAAAACATTTGTAATAATTGTATACATGTGGGAAAAAAAAGTCCCAGGTCTATTGGTGCACACCGACATACACACTGACCTATAAATGTGGGGAATCACAAAACTCCCACGAACAGTTGTGTGTCAGCTTGAAACCACTTAACTGATGTTACTGTATACAAAATACCACTAAAGTAGTTAGCCAAATAATGTAGCTGTATGCTTATAATGTACAGGAGGCCTATACATGGTGCAAAGTGTGTACCTACAGTACTGTACATTCTTAAGCAAGTTACACCAAGAGGTTTTGTAATACTGCTAAATAGTCTCAAAAACCCAGTATAGTCCATTTTAGCATTATTATCTTAGCATCATTTAAAATTTGCCTGAACATCTAGCTCTACATATCTCGGACAAAACACATTTCTTACGTGGCTACTTTCTACAGTGCTTACAGGTAGGCTATATGTATTCTTATTCTTTACATATTATCCTGTCCAATTTGTCTGTATATCAGATATGTTTGTATATCACTTGGAAATCTGTGGCCAGCATGTGTTGCACTTGTACCTGACTAATACCCACTTGTATTCTGTCTTTTCTTTCCAACCACAATAAAAAAAACTGCAGAAAGCTAGCTGTCAGGTTTACTTGTAGGGAAAACCCTGTAGGCAACATCTAGTATGTCTCAAAGACTGAATGCAGCCAGTGTGAACTTGGACACTACAACTAACAGACACACTGGGTGAGTCAAGCTTAAGTGATGCCTTGATTGTATTCACTGTTTATATATTTAAATATTATTGTATACAGTAGCCTCTGCCTATTTTAGGTACTGTAGGCCTACAGCATACAGACCTTGATAAGAATAAATACATTGGTTATAGCTTTCTTCATTCATTCATGTTGAGATTGTATTACTTATTGATATTTAAATGTGTTTCAATTATGTACAATGTGATATGTATTAAAATTAGCTTATGTGAGCTGGCTAGACTATAGATTCATGCTGTCCAACAAATCTATTTCAACCTGCCCTGAAATCAGTTGTGGACACAATGCTGTGTTTGCATTTCAAACGGTCAACGAAGAGGTAAACTAGAGGTAAACTAATCAGTGTGTTAGTGCAATAATTCACAGAGAGAAACAAAGGAACCACCCTTTGCCTCTCAGCTTTCATATTAAAGTCATCTACTCTACGTGTGTGTTGAACAGGATGGGGTGTCAATCGGGATCTGCGAAGTACCTGCTCGTGCAACTATGGTGTGGCGTCCTCACTGTGGCCATGGTGGTTATGGCTGCTGTCCTAACCTCGGTTAAACTGACATCAAGTGACAAGGTATGAACCACTAAGCACTTTAAAGGGTACACTTACAGTAAAATGCTATGATTACTTTCCTAACAAAGCCATTAATGACTTATTTATTTCCTTTATTTGGAACCTACAAATACTCTGGTAAAAAATAAAATAAAATTTTGATATAATTGAATCTATTTGTTTGGATTTGTATATGTATTTGTTTGTAATTATAAACTACCATAATAGCATTTAGCATTTGCTGCCCTGTGGGCTGGACTTCACAACAATAGTGGTTACGCATTTAACTCAACTAATTAACTAACTAAATAAGTTAACGTTCAATTGTACACAGTCATGTATGGTGATGGTGACAGTGTTATAATATGGTGGTGGTGATGATGATGATGAGGGTCTCAGGATGATCCTTTCTCTTCTATATTGCAGGATGATGATTCTGCACAGAAACCAGATAATGTTAATAATGTTCTACCAGGTATAGTGAATGTGGGACTGTAACAATAATAAGATATTTGTACATTAAAGGGATGTTTTGTAATATTTTAATCTAGGCAAATGTTGGGCTATACTTGTAAATGTCAGTGTAAATCAGTAATTTATGTAAACAGCCATCACTTATTACAAACCTTCCTTTACTCTATTATAAATATATATTATTAAGTTTAATAAAAAATTGACAGAAGTAAATTTTTTTACAGCCAGCCCTTACATGGCCCCCTCACCAAGTAAGTAAAGTATAACTTTTAAAAATGTACATTAATCACTAGGCCAGGGCTATTCAACCCTGGTGCTGGGGGACCCCTGACCTGCATGTTTTAGATCTATCCCTGCTCCAACACACCAAGCTCTACAGAAGCCTGATAACGACCCATTCATATGAATCAGGTGTGTTGACCAGGGAGAGATCTAAAACATGCAGGGCAGGGGTCCCCCAGGACGAGGGTTGACTATCCCTCTACTAAGCTATTCAAATAAATGTGCATTTTGCCGTTTAGATCAAATAAATCACTTCTGGATTAATCACCCAAACACATACATAATCCATATATTACACAAGAAACTAAAATGTGGATTATGTTGTCTTTCAGGATCCCTGATCTCATTCATCCAACTTACTATGGGCAAGTATAGTGTTTTTCTACCGGCCTAATTAGAGATCCATTTTTGATAAATTGATGTTTAATTAGCAGATGCATTTTCACCGTGCAGTGTATTGCAATTAATACTGTAATTTTTGAGATAGTGCGAGGCATCACTGTGATTTGTAGTATAGAAAATAGAATGGATCCTTGATTGATTGACCGAAGATCAAATAGTTGAGGATGGATCACTCTCAAATATGATGCATTTTTAGGATTATCATAACACATTCATATAATGAATATACAGTATTTAATAAATGTATACCATTTGAACCTAATTGAAACCAAAGCAAGTTTTCCATGTAGCCCATGCACCGACATTGAACATTTATACTGGCATAATGGGCATTTCACAGTGTATTGGAATGCATGTTTGTATGTTTTTCAGAAACAATAGAATGGAGAATGCCTGCTTATTTAACCTGGCGCTATAGCATAAAGTGTTTATCAAAAATGATGTAGCACATGCTGTAGGTAAATTCTCCATTTCTAAAGTGGTATAGACCGACAAACAAAACCTTTTCAAAAAAAGTATTCAGCCCTGTCATGTTGGTTTATGCATTGTATTTCATCCCACTCCATTTCAATTTGTGAAGCTGGTTCAAAGAACAACAATAATCCCACATCATACTGCAGCTCTTATGTGGGTGAAACCAGCGGTAGGCCTAGGTACAATTACAGCCCACATTAGCACACTAATCTGTCAGATTCCTACTCTGTCCGTTTCAATGGAAATTGACCATTATAGGAAGTTTAACGTTTGTTTTATGCTGTCAATATGCCAGGCCTACTGTTTATACTCACGTGTGTGTGTGATCAAAATGTATCCTATAATTCAAGCTATTCTACACCTTCTCTCTCCTGTTATCAGATATGAATGGAAATAAATGGCAGAAAGACAGTGACATTCCCACGTGCAATAACTGCTCTCTAGTTCTGCGTAACAACTCTATCCATTGCACGCGGGGCAGCGTGTACATTTTCTTCGCACATGTCACCTTCAATAGATTTGAAGAGCCGACCAGCATAGGAAAGAGGGGTCATCGTGGAATGAGAAAAGGTTCTGTGACTCTGTACAGAGATGGTGGCACACACAAAAAAAGGAAGCCACTGTTTGAGGGCGTTTACTCAGGCGAAAGCGATGGTTCTGTGTCCGTGATCAAGATGGTGAAGCTCAGAGAGGGCGACAGTGTCAGCCTGAATATAACCACCGATCACAGAAAAGATGCAAGTAACACCTACTGGGGAGGCTATCAACTTCACTTATGACACAGGGTCTTTTGGCATTTGTTATAGTTTTACGAAGTGTATTTTAATGGCACAATGAATGTATTGCGTATTAATATTCTTAAAATGTCTTAACTGTGACGTTTTGAGATATCTTTCTCTGCAAATTGTTCCCCTAATTTATGTTATTCATAAATGTATATGCGTATTATATATGACGAATTTAAGATCATTAAACTTGTTTTAATAAAGTCAGCTCTCAATTATTTTGAAACATTGACAGAGCGGTTAATTGACCACAAGGTGGTATTATTCTGCCTCCATGGCTTTTTATCTTCCTTTCCTCCCGCTGTCCTAATGCATTTCAGCAGACTACCAGCAGAGGGAGCCAACCGCGGAATGTCATATGTCCGTGTTGTGGTTGGCCAGCTAAGGGTAAAATACTTTACCCTTTTATGTTAGGTTTTGTCACAAATATGTGTCCAATTCTAAAAACGTACAAAAAGAACGGTACAAAACTGATCACACACATTACTTTTGTAATAATTGTAAAATTTTTGTTTTTGTACATCTTTCAAAACAACCATATTGATACAATTGATCAAATATCATTTTTGGTAAAATACCATGAGTTTTAACTTGAAAGTGCTAATAGGCTGCAGTCCTGATTCCTACATTATAGCTTTGCTATAACTTTAGCATTGATATAACTTTAGAAATGTTAACATCTGGATCACAAACTAGGATGTACACTATATCCCTATATGTTTAGTTTTTGTAGGGGTTTGATTTGAGGTTTGCACTGTGAAATCAGTTACTGTTGCAATAAAGGATATGCATTATTTATTTACAAACATACATTTGTACATGCATTACATTCTGTCAATCTCAGAAACGATATATTACATACAATCCAGGTTAAAATACATTGTTTGGTAAATATTTAACCCTCGTGATGTCCTCTGGGTCAAACTGACCCAACGCACCAGCTCTTTGTGGCAGATAAAAGGTGCAAATTCTAATTCTACAGCTTACACAGACATATGATGTGCACTGCTGACACAACAAGGTGTGTGTCTGAAACTCGAGGACAACACAAAGGTTAAAAGGCACATAAAACAACACAAATACATAAAGAAATAATAAAGAAATAAATACACTCAGCAGTGACAATTGAAAAACGCACAAATCATACACAATCAGATGGCGCCGCCAGGTGGCCAAATATGAGCTTTTTGAGTACATTACGAGAGATGTGATTACCATTAAAAGCAGTTTAATGAAATGATGGTAAAATGTAGGCTATAACAAACGAGAAGAAAAACAAATCAATAAAGTGTTGTAAGCTTACTGAGTGAAAAGCAATTGTTGCATATGACATTTATTTCTTAATGAAACACTGACTAGCTGTGATGTTGACATCATCATGATAACATGTGAAAATAGTACTAAGATATAAATAAAATACTACAGTATGACATGACAGAATCTGACTGATATATTGGACAGGTGTCTTTATTTCGCTAGGCCTAAATGCCAGCAAGACACTTGCAAATTCTTGTGTTCCAATTTCAATGACTGATGGCATGTTTAGTAGGCCACAACTTCATTCAGGTTCTCTTTAATGAGCAGGAAGTAACAGTTTTGTGCAGAACAGGAAACCGTAGGCTTTCATTTTGGTCATGTATTGTATCTTGTATCTAGTCATGAATCGTAGTTTAGTTTTCATAGTACATTACAGTGACAGCCTATATCTATTATTGTGAATCTGATCTATTTCTACAATTACTGTACATTAGCCTACATTACCATTTTACATATTTTAATTTGGTATAACATTATTGAACACCAAAACACACTTTATCCATAGCAGTTTTCCAAACAAAAGCGCAATAAATGCAGTAGGCTATGTCTCTATCTGGAAAACAGAAAGTAAACACAAGATAACAGGTAACGTAATTCTTAAGGGGGATGGGCTTCTGCATGCATTGGCTAAACTGATACCTTTAAAATGAATGATTGATAGCCCATGTAGGCTATTAATAAACAGTTTCAATATTATAATTATTTTTAGATGTTTATTTTAAATGCTGTATTCTTGACTAACTGAGTAGTAGTGGTTTGTGGTTGTTAAGTCTTTTGACTCATTTATAACCAAGTCCTTCCACCGGATTCACTCCTATTTTAGAGGACAGAGGTATATGCAAGTCCTTTCCTCACCACGCGTTTACAGTATGTCAATGACTAAGTAATAACAAGAACTCATAGTATTCTTTGAAAGAACTCATCCCTAATTATCTTATTGTCTATGTCTTTTTTAAACTAGGCTATTCATTATTATGGTCATTATCAAGATACATTTTCACCAATATAGGGCCTAGGTTACAGGCCTAATCTCAGATCTTCATCCATTTTTATTTACCAGCATTTATAGTTAATTCATCACATTAATTGACTTTATGAAAATTCAATCACTTTTCACATGACTTCATGTATTATACATATGCTTTACTGTCATACTATTGTCAATTAACAGTTAATAATCCCCAGTTTAACACAAGCAATTTAACATCTTACCAACCCATCTTCAAATGAAGCTTATTACTGTATGTTATGGTTTAGGTAGGACCTGGACAGTGACTCAAACCCAGTTACCCTCACAACCCCTACAGTAACTTCCCCCTAACTTGGGAGGTTGGTTTGGGTTCAGGGAAATTAACTTGTAAAATGTAAGAATATAATAAGAGTCTATATGTAAAAAGGCTACTGTTTATAAAAGGAAAAGTCTACATGTGCTATGGTTGCGTAAATAAATAAAAACAAAATAGTTAGGTAAGGTCATCGCCTTCATCATCATCATCATCATCATCATCATCACCACTGCAAGAAATCGTCAAGAAATAACAGATAAAGAAACAGCGGCAACATCACTGCCATCTATCCCTCTGGCCTGAGTTCAAGAGGGAAATGGCAGTGGGAGTGAATGAGTGCCTTTATCAACTTCCTTTATAGGGGAGAATTTAAACCATGAGCCAGAAGGTACAGTAGGATCTGAATCTGTGTGTGAAGGGGGTGGACGTTGTCTGATAAAATGAGGGTCTGATCAACATGGAACTTAAACAATCTGCGAAGGCAAATAGTATATTTTTATAATGCTTATCACTGATGTAACTTATTGTGTCTATCAAACTGTCAATCTATTTGAATATTTCTACCACTTATACCACCTGTCCTTTGATGGTAGTATGCTGAGGAGCAAGGGGCTTGCATCTAAAATCAATGAGCATAATAATACTACTAATAATAATAATGGTGGCCGGTGCCTGGATAGAGTGCTAAGAAGAGCAGAGGAGTAAAGGTTCTGGCACCAGTGAGTTATAGGGTAATTAAAACACTTATCTGAGTTAGTGGTATTGACAAATAGCATGGGGTAATATTAACAAGTGGAGGCATTTTTGCAGGGTAGATACATCAGTTAAGGAGAAGGATGGTGCTACATAGGAGGAGGGAAGTGGTTCAAGGCTTTTTTCCATCAACTCTACATGGAAAAAGATCTGAATAGCCAGAATTGGACTTCACTTCCAGGGAAGTGAATGGAGTCATATGCACATTTGAAGTGTTTACAATCCAACAAACATCAGAAGAATAGAAGGGCAAAGATAAGGTTAATATTAGTAGGTTAGGCTGGCTTACCAGGTGTTTGATATCACTATATATAGCTGTTTTAATGTGCAGCCAATCAGAATGTGGCTCATACAAATAAAATTACTATATCAGAATCATTATTGTTTTGCATAAGGAGTTCCTTCTGTGATTCCATGTGTTCCTGTTGCTTTAATCCAACATGCCTAAAATCCTACAGTAGTTTGTTTTTCTATAGTAAACACATCATGACCCTCTCTAAAATAAATATGTAACAACGCAGGCATGCTGAAGATGAGTGGCGAGAAGGGAATGTATTATTTTATTACAAATACAAACTATTTCCACAAAACCAGCAGTTTGTATGCTACTAAAGCATCTCCTCCATTGATTCCCATTCAAACAATACAGCCTGTGGTCTTCCTGATTGCACCACTGCCATTAGGAGAAGGGCTCTGTTGTAGTGCTCTGCTAAGATTCCACACAGTGCCATGCTCTATTGTTGCTGACCTTTCAAAGTGCAAGCAATGTTTTTCCAAATGACACACTGTTGATCAATGACAAAATACAGAAAGTTAATTAAAATGGAAGCAAAGTGTATTATATTCCTCTCTGAATTCCCAGAGCTGTAAAACACCCAATAACCTTGTAAAAGGTGCTCTCCCAGTCTACTTCCCAAGGTGCTGGTACTGTACTGTATGTAATAGATTTTTTGTCATGTGCACGTGTAAAAAAACATAGATAATAGATTAACTTTTCTTTCCACTAATTAGTGAAATACTAGACTTATCACGTTACTTACAATTTTAATGTCCCTGCATTTATATAGTTTCTGAAAATAGCTTAATGAAATGCAAAGGCCATGCAGTGATAAAACATGACCAGTGGAAAAGATTGTCCTTTGTTACATGGGAAGCAACATCATCGACAATGTATACTGCAGTTATACAGTCAATATGCTTCACTCAATGTAATAATAATACTGTATGTTGTTTGAAATGTTCTGTATATAGCATGTCATTATAGCAACACTGTCACATATTCTAGCGACTGCACATTATTTACTGTAGCTATAGTGCACTACATGTTACCCTACTCCATTGGAAGAAATGACAAATGTCTCTTCTGCTTTATGTTTTCCAGTAACAGTAACTCCAGATATGCTACACCTGTGTTTGACCTGTAATTCTGACACAGCTTGATTGCAGAAAATAGCCGCAATGATCAGAGATGCTACTTCAGTTTGCTGTTACAACACGCTGCACTGAGCATAGCACTTATTTTCTACAGGGCTCTATTATTTATTATGTTTGCTTGGGCTCACCCTGATGCCTATCAGCTTCCTTTTAGTAAACATAACTGTGTCTTGTCACCAGATGAGAAACCTTTACAGTATATCTTCCCCTGCTGGAGCTGCTGCCTCCGTGACCCGACCTCGGACAAGCGGTTGAAGATGGATGGATGGATGGGTTGATGGAATTTGTGTGCAGATAAGGTTATAGAAGGTTTTTCTTTCAGTTGTTTATTGTAAACAATTGCAGTATATTTTCAGCCTTGCGAGACCGTCCTGACCTCAAGAACTTCAGTTTAACTCTGCCGTGAGAATTGTGTGCAAAGAACTATATAAATGGTTGTGTGTGTAACAATCTTCATGCATATCACGTTGGTATATTTTATCAGGGATAGAGAATTCCCCATATTACAGAAGAATAGAATGAGCTCAGAGGATCTGAGGTCATCTCACAACACGTAATTGCAAAGAGATTCTTCCTGAGCTCAGATCAGAGTACCTGAACTCATTCTGGCTCCTCCGTAGATTGCATCATTATTTCTAGAAGTTCCAACACATCCAAGTTTATTGTTCTTACATTTAGGAAACAAAATAAACTGAAACTCCAAAAATATAAATCACTTGACTCAAGTCATGTGGGTTGAGATGTCGTGACACTTTTCAGACAAATTAATGATTTTATTGGTTAGTGGTTACTAGCTAATTTGTCATGACAAGGATAGGAGCGGTGGTAAAAAATAGTGATAAAAATAAAATACTGGTCATAATTTACCAAGATAGTTCTTACTGAGGATCCTGACTCATGATGCACATTGCAGGATGTGAATGGCTAGCGCGCAATAATAGAAACACAGAGGTATGTCTTCTGTATTGTTTAGCACTGATTACACTAATGATCCACTTGACAACTGACAAACAGCACAACTGTGGTAGCAAAACACTTAATTGTGAATAATAGACCATAATAATAGGATAATGGATAGAATAATGGTTCTAATGCAGACTAAACAACTAGCCATATGACAGCCAACATTCTTTTGTTTTAATGCCTTGGGTTACACATAAACATCTCAGTTTTTACAAACAAAAATGTTATGTGTGTGTTTTCTTCTGGGATTGTGTCAACAAATACATCACATCACGAAGACAATTTCACAGCCTTCCTCCTCTCTTATTTCCTTCCTTCCTTCCTTCCTTCCCTCCCACCATCCATTCATGAGTGTATTATCGTTTGGCATTGGACTGAGGTACTTGAGCTCAGCTGCATTACTGATGACTGTGCAGTGACCGCATCTCAGGGGCACATGATGCAATCCCAGATCAGATCAGAATAACATGCTTTCCTGAAGCATTACCTCAATAGAGTTAGCTTTAGGGGGCTGGGAAAGGCTACTATTCTAATAGGTATGGACTGATTAAGTTTATGACATCGCAAACAGGCCACAGAAAAAGGGCACCTAGATAGCACGTCTCGTATTGTGGAGGATTGAGTTTCCAGCTTTGATCTCACTAGGCCTCCAATGCACCGCCATGAAAAGAGCCGTTTGTCCTTGTCCAATCTGGTGGGAGGCTGTTGAGTTACATATTACACATGACCTCTGACTTTAGAACATGAGGGAAAATACAAGCTTTTCTCATGGATCATAGGTGCAGGGGGATAATAATATACACTTTATATTGTTTGTCTAAGGTTGGCCTACCTTTTAAAGCTGACATAGATAAGAATAGAGCATATTAATGCTCAGTGATGACATAAAAACGAACAATATATATTTGTATATAAATCTATCCTGTACAATATGTGGGTCATACAGTATGTTTACTAAATTATACTGTATGGAAATAGTACAAAATATCCCCCCCCCCCCAAAGCACATGTAGAGCTGTATAAACAATGTCATCCACAATTGTGCAAGTTCATTTGCATTTTGTCATAGTCACAAGGAAGACGTGAGATCTCACGAATGTGTCCTTTGATGTAACAGTTAAACCACAATGGTTATATTTAACCTTGCAAAATCCATGACAAAAATCATTGATCAATCAAGTTCTTTTTTTTCTTCTTTATTGAACCTTTATTTAACCAGGAAGGCGCAATGAAATTAAAATGTATTTTCCAAAAGTTTTCTGGCCAATATACGCAACAGTAAGTCATATACAAAATTGCACAATACAATACATGAAATACAATTAACATAATTAAAACAACAACATAAATAAATAGCAATCATTGACACAGCTAATTTACAACCATTGACATGTCAAGGAATTAGTCTCAAAGGCCTTCATCACTGATTTAAAAATAGAGAACAGGTTTGTTCAATTTAAAGCTCTGTTGAAAGGTGTTCCAAGCTGATGGAGAGTGCAAGAAAGCCCTTTTTCCTAAATTCATTTTTAAATTTGGAACAGTCACCAAACTCAAGTCCTGTGAACGGAGACAGTACCCACCACATTTTCAGGGATAAATAATTTTAAATAAGTAGGTAGCAAAACCAGTATGGCTTTATAAATAAAGGTATAGACTGAGTCTACGGATCGCTAGGGATGGCCATCCAACTCCAGCATATATAAGTGCATGTAAGTTATTTTCATTGTATAAATAAATCTCAATGCTTCATGGAACCAAGTGTCAAATGATCTCAAACAATGAACAGAAGCATTTATATATAAAATATCACCAAAGTCCAGTATGGGCATGAAAGTTGCTGAAACAAACTTCTTTCTGGCATGATATGAGAACTATCAGACTTGAAGTCAGTTAAGAGTTGACTATAAAAACATTTATAAATAAAAAAAATTTGAATTAAACTTTATAGCTTATTATCTGATATAAAAAACTAAATTCTGGTAAGGTACAAAAAAAAAACACTGAAACATAGCCTACATATGCTATGTTTGTGTATAAAACAATAAATGATACATAGGCTACCTACAGTAGGAATTAAAAAAACCTGTTTATTTGGTGGTTTGGACCAGGTTGCATAATCTCCCAGTAGTAAACAATAAGGAGGATTGTTGCCAAGTTTCCATAACTATATCTTTATGTCTGATACATCAATTTGAAAATGTTCTTTAGCTTATATAAAATAATAAAATGTTTAATATTTTTTAAATATGCCTACATCCCCTACCTCTATGGAAAACCTTACTTTCGCCTCTCTTGGATTGCAGGGTCTGCTGGTTTTATGTAGCAAATACTGAAACAGGAAGAAGTTAGTTAACTTGCTTAAGGACAAAGCTAGGCCAACACGTAATACCTTTTGTTTCAAAGAGGATCCCACAGAACCTCTAAGCCTGCCAACTGGGTGATAAGTCAGTGCGGGCATGCCACCACACCTTAATCTGTATGTGTGGAAAACACACAAGCTGCAAAGCCTGAAGAAGAAGTAACCGCTGAAACACATTTGGCCAGTACGTGCTGCATGTGAAACTCATTATAGAATGGCTTCAGATATTAGCCTATTCTAGCTGCTTCTATTGCTCATGTGGAAGTTGATAACACATTGGCCCGCGCTTTGCTCTGGCAAGCCAGCAGATGTGAAAGTGAAATGCGGAACGCAAAGCCTGGGACATGTACTGTGGTTGGTCTCGAAACAGAAAGTGGAATGTTACCATTTTTTCCAAGCCCGGTTCCTTAGAGCAGTCACTGACATCTATAAATCTATTAACTTTGTTTATAATATAAGTGTGTTACTGTGTGTCATATGTAAAGTATACTCTATATCACCAGTTAGGCTACTTCTGGCCATTTCATGATGGGTTGAGCTTTGCACTTAGATATGTATTTGTTTACATTGTGTTAATAAATCACATCACAGGGAGATAATGGATCCACTTCTGACATGAAAGTTTGTTTTTCCAAAAAAAATGCACAGAGGAACAGCATGAAAACAGTTGTCAAACACTACACAGCTCAAAAATCTCCATAGCTCATTACAACCAATACTATCAAACAACTATTTACTTCACTTTGACATACTGTAAGAGAGCAGTACTGTGTCTTACAGTTTCATATATGCGACCTCAAATTACAGACAGCGGTTAGAAGAGGATTAGCAAGCAATCCGCAGAAGTTGCAGATAGCTCCGTGTGTGTGTGTGCTCGCGCATGCATGTACCTGTGTAAACTAGTTTTTAGTTTCTGGGACACTGTATGTATTTTTGTAATATGTAATTGTACTCTAATCTTTTATATTGTAACAAAGGGACCGGTAACTGCTTCCTATCCCATAACCGGTCTTGCTATTTTTAGCAACAGGTTGGTCAATCTCCTCTCAAATTTCTGTGACTTGATTTTCCCTCCAAGAAGTTGATGGAGTCTCTCTGTGGCCCTGATGCCTGGATGCAATATCTCCACTTACACTGTGTGACATCACTGGAGTTTCCCCTTCAGTTCAGGCAGCTGCTAGAGCATAAATACTACGGCTGCCTGGCAGAGGTTCACTTTATAATACAATAGCAACACAGAGACACTTGAAGAATTACATTGCTACTGTAGTGAGCCGTGACATACTGTATACTGAGGTGCCAGACATTTCTCAAAAACAAATATAGTAGTATATTATTGGTCAATATGGGTGATTACTCAATGACAGCAGGAGATTTTGAGACTGGTCTTGGGGAGAGGACAGTGGTTGTGGTTAAGAAGAAGTCTTCTTCAAGTTGGCTGTGGAGGGTGTGTTTGGTCGTGCAACTGTCGGCCCTTTGCATAGCCGGAGCCCTGTTTTATGTTATGTACTTCTCTGGAAGGCCAGAAGCAACGGTAAGTCTTCCGCTTGTTGTCGCTCAGGTTTGAGCATAACTGTTTCAGAACACTGGATGTATTGAGACTGTGTGAAATGTTGCTTCTCTTTTTCCTGAATCCTGTATTTTCACACAACAAACACAGGAAGAAGCATGCAAGACAGAAGCGTTGATAAAGAACACTGATGAAGTGGCTGGTAAGCATTTTTATATGCGGCTCAAACCGCAGTAATGAGAGGGGTCATTGGATTTGGTGGAGCCTGTATGGATCATTATGGAATTTAACTCTTTTGCCTTTCTTCTTAGACTCTCACAACAGACTGAAAAGAATTGTCGGCAAACCAAAGGCAGCTGTCCATTTAGAAGGTGAGTCGAGTTTAAATGCATTCTACATTTGACAACTGCAGCTTGCCAGGTAGAAGAAGTAACTGAACTGTGTTATGTTCTTTCATTCTGAGCTACAGGAGACATGCCTGGTCAGTCTCTGCGGATGAGCAGAACCCAGCAAAGCCAATAAAAAGCCCTTACATTGTTTCTTTTTTGTCTTGGTCCTAGGCAACTACGAAGAAGGTAGTTCCCAGGTGGAGTGGCGTATGGACCAAGGTCAGGGCTTCGAGCAGGGAGGGTTCAAAGTGGAGCACAACCAGATCATCATCCCGCGGACGGGTCTCTACTTCGTCTACAGCCAGGCGTCCTTCAAGGTGTTCTGCTCCGACGGCGATGGCGCCAACGCAGGGAAGCACGTGGGCCCCCTCAGCCACCGGATCTGGCGCTTCTCAGACTCCATCGGCAGCCGCGTGTCGCTCATGAGCGCCGTGAGGTCTGCCTGCCAGCGGGTCTCGCAGGAGGATGGCAGGACGGGCGAGAGCTGGTACAATGCCATCTACCTGGGGGCCGTGTTCCATTTGAATAAGGACGACAAGCTGTGGACCGAGACCAACCTCCTCACTGAGCTGGAGTCAGAGGGTGGAAAGACCTTTTTCGGCGTGTTTTCAGTTTGATGGAGATAATTGGGAAGGCACTCTTTACTGTGACTGTATGGGTGGAGATGATGATAGTGATGATGATGATGATGATGATGCAATAGGTAGAGGGTGTTGCCTTTTTGTGTGCCATTGTTTGTATCTGTAAATGTTCAGACTTTATATTCATCTTCATGGTGATGATGTACCATTTTAAAATCTCAATGGAGATTAATCATTATACCCCAATGGGCTATTATGTTATGAAAACAACTAACAAAACTGCAACAGTTTGAAATATTGTGACTTTATGTGCACTTTTACGACAAGATTGTAGGTTTGTAACAGACGTATCTTGACTGGAGAGTGTAGATTAATGCATTCCTCGCAAGCACTCTATTATGTGTATTTATATATATTTTTTATTTATGCTGTTATCTTTTATTGTAAAATAATGTACAAGCTTTCCAACGAAATTACTAATTGTAAAACAGCACAATCCTTCTATAGTAATCATTCTGTTCTCTAAGTATTTATTGTATTTATTTATATTTATGTCAATGGGATTAGGTGTACAAAGACTTCTGTACTTATCTGTGAACCTCATTTTTCATTAAAATCTGTTGTTCAATTTTGATTCTTTTGTTCCTCTGTGGCTAAATCCTGAGATAAAGGCAGCTAATTAACAAATAACCTATTTGAGACACCAGACAAAAATGTGTGGTTATGAAAATAAACAACCATGGTCTGGGCAGTAGCATAAACACGTTGCAACAGGCCAGGCCCTTCACTTGGCAAAAACCACAGTGTGATTCCTTCAGAGCACAGCAAATACTTCCTCTGTGAGATCAGTCAAGCATAGGGGAATTTCCTGCATTTTCTGTGTCTTTGCTGTGTCAGGTGGAGACCCACAGAAGCCTCAGCCCAGTGTGGGTTTTCCCCAAGCGATCTTCCACCCTCCTCTGCCTCTCCTACCCTCTGTTAACTGCACACCTCCTCCTCAGTCCAGGGGAACTAGAGTGAGTGGGTGGTTTTCAGTGACTTTCAATAAAAAGTATTGACACAGCCCCTCATTCCTCAAATGAACTCTACAACCCATGCTCTATTCTGCCATTAAACAGACAAATACAAGGGATGAGTCCCAGGGATATATTTATGCTGGATGATTTAGGGACATGCTATTGTACCAACCAATTGAAATGATGTTGGAAGTTCCAATGGAGCTTTGCAGATGGCGATTGTGCTTAAAACGTCAATACATATAATGATCTCATAATTGTGGGTTTATGTGTTCTTTTATGGAGTGACTGCTGAGATTAGAATTATTTCATATCATTGCTTTATGTTTACAAGAAATGTAATGTTTACTCAAACATGTGTGTAAAAGCAAGAGCAGTAAACAATTGATGACATCTAGTGGTTAATATAAAGTACATGTGAATATTCATGGCTGGAGAACAGATATACAGTAGATGAATTAACTAAATAACAAAATCAATAATTTCAAAATGAATTAAATATACATTTAAAAAGGCAAATTAAATGTAAAATAAGAGATCCAGAAAGGATAACTCCTTATGTCAATGAATGAAATAAAATGAAAGTTTGTCTTTATAATGAATACATTTATATTTGTAAAATAAAAATTATAATGGTATGGAAATTCAAAACGCCAACTATAATATCCAGTGAAAAACAATGTTTTTATTTGACCATGATAACCATTTATTTGCATACATATAATCTCAAATATTGAAACATTTAAAATTCTAGATATAGTGAATACAAATATCTCCAAATCCATAATTTTTTTCATACATGTGCAAGATTGTAGAACATTTTCTAAATGATCTCTGCATTCATATCTTTACTCAGCTTCAGGATTTGCAGTTAATAAATATGAGCTATTTCATTCATTATTGTCCTGTGAATATGTCTTATTTCTCCAAACCCTGAGCTAAAGAGCATGATCATAACAGCAACAAAAAGCTTGAATACTATCTTTTGTTTAGTTTAAAGTGCACAATGAGATACAGTATACAGTACAGCCTTGCCTGCTGATAATTATAAATTCTGTAAATAACTAATGAATGAAATAGTACATTCTAATTAACTGTTGAATAAATATATTTTATTATTTTATATACTATATACGTATATACTGTATATATACGGTGTATACGTATCTATATATATTCTGTTGATACACTTAAAACTGTAGTTATCCAGAGGCAAAGTAGGAAAACAAGAAAAACATAGAAAGATGAGATGAATTTGTCTGCCAACCTATTTAACCCGAATGTCAAATTTGTGGTCAAATTAGTTTTCCATTCATCATAAATTAAAAGGTCACAAGAATAATGCATCACAGATACAAATATTTAAAACCTGAATATCTACAGATACAGTATAACCACTGTAACCAGACCCCGTGACTGCATGCTGAAAATTATTATCCGTTATCAGCGTACAAATGGGCTGGCAAGTAATAATTAGTAACGTGAATTGCAACAATCATCAATGTTTGAAAGATAACAGGTTCAAGTGACTGATAATGGATTCATGGTGGATAATTGAAGGATGCACATTTGGGAACTTAATTTACAACTACCACCTTACAACTAAAAAAACATCAATCTTTAAAAATCCTTCTTTTAAATGCAAAATAAATCAATCATTCAAATCTGTATTAATACATCAAGCTTTTACAATATTCTCCAAGAAATAGGTCTCATACTTGTACGTTCATACAAAAACTTAGATTTGTATGGTATACAATGCTGTACTTGAATACAGCCATTATCCAACAAACACTCACACCATTTCCTTTGCCCCATTTCATTATGGCTATATTGAATATAATGCACCTACAGTAGTCACTTTATAGTGAAGTAAGCATTCAACACATTTGAGCTCAGTGGCCCTTTAAAAAGGGTTATTGTAAAAACCGTACATTGCTTTGTCCCTTGTAAATATATCCGTTGACACATTGGGCGCTCCCCTGAAGTAAACCAAAGCAGTGAACAACACCCCCATGACAAAACAGGTCAGACACTATAAAACATAAATCACCATGTGCTTTTCTTGTCAAACTGAACACACAAAAAGGCAGAGACAGATAGCAAACATATACATAGCACTCCTCCCTTTAAGATCATCGAGGGGAATGTCTTCACAACAGAACAAGGTAACAGACAAGGGAGCGTGGTGATTAAGAGATCTGTCCATTTGACCTAAAAAAAAATATATATAACTGCCCAAGATTGCTATTCATAGGTGCATCTGTCTCAGTATTTACTGGTCACAAGTGTGGCTTAAGTGGGTTTAACACAGTGAGATGAAAACTGTGAAGACTAAGGTGTTAACTGCGTGACTCTCTCCAAAGTGAAGCTCTCCCGTGTCCTATTTGTGCTTCCGAGCCATAAACACAAAATCAAAAAACAAGGAAAAATAAAAGATAAGAAATATAACACAGCTACACTGTTGTGCGCGCCGAAAGATAAAAGGTGAAAGTCACGGTGTCTCCCCTTGTGCTCGCGTCCCTCAGTGGTGCAACTGTTGTGACTGCCTCGGCCTACTTGTACAGCAGCGGGATCTGGCTGTTGTGACAGTGGTTGCGGCTCATCTTGCTGTCCGCCTGGTACAGGTTGGAGGAGTTGGAGAAGGAGGGCGGGATGGAGTGGTTGTCCGTGGCGGGGTTGGGGTAGCCGGGCGGGGGCAGCAGAGACTTGGGGTCTGGCTGGGAAGAGGGCAGGGGGGCGTTGTGGTTCTGATTGGTGCCCCCTGAAGGCCGTCGGCGGTTGCGCAGGGCTTGTCGCTCTGCCAGCTGACTGCGGAGAGCCGACACCCTCTCTTCTTTCTAAAGAGGCGAAAATAGGAGAATTATCATTATCAACATTAAGTGCGTTACAGTCTTATTACATATACTATTATATATATAGTATGATACATGGACTAAATGCATTTTTGATGTGCATTCGCTAACCCATACATGAATGGGAATAATGCTGTACTGTACAGGAGCTGGTTATGTGAAGGTTTGTTTTAGTTTCAGTTCAATTCTTCCCACATGCATTTTTTCAATACATGCTAGAGTTCCGTAGTGTTAGCTTGTGTGCCTGTAATGTAAATGATAATGTGATACACTGTGATTGCTGTAGGGAGGCACGTCGGCAGGGATTAAGCGCACTGCTCAAGGACACTTCAGAAGGGCGGCCTCTTGCTGACACAGATTTCGAACCACTCCTGTCCGGTCTGATTTACACACAGATCACGTGTGTGTACAGTATACAGTATACTGTATGAGCCTATATGCTCATGGTAATTTATGCGCGGAGTCATTTCTATAATGAGTTCTGCCTCACCTCCTGGATGATCTTCTGCAGTTCTCGGTTCTCTCTCTCCAGCTGCCTGGACTTCTCCTCGTCGTTGTTGTTGGTGGACGAGCCCGTCTTCAGAGTGTCCTGCTGCTCCGACTGCCACTCGCCACGGGTGATCAGCCGCCGCATCTGGTGCCGTGCCACGGCAACAGCACGTCAATACACAACAGACCGTCCAACGCACAGGTGCTAGTAATATGGTGCCGGCAGGGCTCTACTGCATTATACCGCATGTACAACCTGGGCAGTTAGTTTGGTTTATGGTGAACTAATCCTATGTCATTTTAATTGTACTTGAATATAATGAGTCAAAACAGCTGCACGTGTATTATTTTCATGGACATGTACATAAAATACTACATGTAAAAGTTTGCTGGGTGGTTAGTAATGCATTATACTGCAGCATATAGTGAGATAGTGGAGTTGATGTAAAAGAGCTGTGGAAATGTATTCATTTAAGATAATGACTGTTAATAGTACTTCAAAACAAGCGTTCAATTCACAATCAAGCATTCCGAATGCAAATGAATTTGCATGTGGTCTCTAATTTTCATCGGATTCTCAATGTGTAAAAAAGAAGTTATAAATATATACGTGGGTGTAAAGACTCCTGCCGTATCATTTGATCCATCAACTCAGTAATTCAAAGGACTCGAAACAGCAATATTTGTTTTTGCGGGGTCGGACATGCTCCATTAAGGCTGACTCAGCAATGACTTGGGGTTAGGGTTAGGGTCTGGTTTGACATTATGATATCTTTCCCCGACTCTTATCTAAACAGTATCTATCTAGTGAAGGTAGTGTGAAAGATCTTATCATTAGCATCATCACAAATGTCACAAACATATTTAAAGCAGGGTATTTCCATATGCAGTGCATACGTGCATAATACCTGTAATACTGCTTTCAGTTTGAATATGAAGCTGAGGCACACGTTTGGACAAAACCCACACAAGCGAGGCTGAAGAGGCAAAGCTCCACAGCGTTCAGAGCGCTGAAAGGTGTCGTCCCAGAGTGGGCATACCTTGGGCACAAAGAGCACCACTAGAGTGATGTAGGCAGAGAAGACGACCGCGAGAGCAGCGAAAGCAAAGGAGGCGTCCTGCTGCGAGGAGAGAATCATCGTCACCGGAGCCGTGATCAGGCACAACACCTGCAGGCCGACAGAGCGAGAGACAGACAGAGAGAGAGAGAGAGAGAGAGAGAGAGAGAGAGAGTGAGAGTGAATGGGGTAGAAGGGAGTGATAGAGGAAGATGACAGGAGAGGAAGTGAAAACCAAGAAGGAATAAAACCGAAATGGTTGAATGCAGTGTCATACACAGTGAGTGGAAACAGAAAGAACTTATGAGAAGGGATGGGAGTAGATTTAGATGGAGAGTGAGACAGAGAGCGAGAGTGAGAGTGAGAGTGAGAGGAGAGCAAAACAGAGAAAGACAGAGAGAGAGAGAGAGAGAGAGAGAGAGAGAGAGAGAGAGAGAGAGAGAGAGAGAGAGAGAGAGAGAGAGAGAGGGAGAGAGAGAGAGGGGGGGAGAGAGAGAGAGATAATGAAAGAGGAAGCGAGAGAGGGTGCAAAGAGAGGGAAATCACACCCAAAAAGCACTAGCTGTCTGTTTATCATTCCAAGTGTGGCTCCCATGTGAAAACAGCATTAAAAAGTCATGAGTGAAGTGGCAGTGGCTTGCAGACAATCACCTCATTGTCGTGTCATCGCAGTCTGACGAGCTTGAGGCTCAGGCAAAGAACAGACGCCATTAACGATTGACAGGCATATAAACACAGAAATGAGAATATAGGATGGTTTGCATTCGACACGCCTGATGATATGTGATGATGTGATGAAATAAGCATGCAAGCGTGTTGTTGCATCAAAGCTGTTTATTGCTTACACAAAAAATAAACACGAATGATGGACTGAAGATTCATTGTTCCTCTGCGAGTGGAATCTATGCATTTTGTTTGTTAAATTAAATATTTTATAATTATATACAAGTCTCAAGCATGACAAATTTAGCAAATAAGCCATTAAGCGCTTATTAACATTAACACAAAACTACAGTTTAACAGTCAGATTTAACACCTCTGACTGTGGGTAAGCGGCTGCTGCCATAATGTAGAGATGCACTTTTCCAGAGCAATTTCCGATCCATTCCTAGCTCACCTGGCATCTGTGAGGTCAAGAAATGCCAGTGAGCAGCATTTGTGTAAAGTG
This sequence comes from Aphredoderus sayanus, assembly GCA_027564795.1. Classification (NCBI taxonomy): domain Eukaryota; kingdom Metazoa; phylum Chordata; class Actinopteri; order Percopsiformes; family Aphredoderidae; genus Aphredoderus; species Aphredoderus sayanus. The sequence continues at coordinate 4,662 of JAODUG010006069.1, read as the reverse complement.
CCAATACTGAACATAATGACAGACATTTCAGTGTAAAGTACATCCTGGGTGCGGGTGTGTGTGTGTGTGTGTGTGTGTGTGTGTGTGTGGGGGGGGGGGGGGTCC
>JAODUG010006059.1:10374-28651 GCA_027564795.1 Aphredoderus sayanus | reverse complement strand
CCCCCCCCCCCCCCCCCCCCCCCCCCCCCCCCCCCCCCCCCCCCCCCCCCCCCCCCCCCCACATAGAAGGTTAGGTAAAAACAAGATTGCACTATTTTCTCATAGTTGACAGTAACCTGTCCATTACACATTTTACCATCATTAGTGTACAGATGTGCTGCCAATCACGCATGTTCAAAACCTTTAATAAAACATAAAAGACAAGCTGTGAGCAGAGCTTTATTATCATAAAACTATAACATACGTATTCATTTACATGACATTTTGTACACTTTATTTCCCCAATGGTGAAATAAATATGAACATTTGTCATTCTCGTTAATGGAAAAGGGCAATATCGATATTTCATTTAAATTGTGATGTTACTACCCACTCCCCCACCCCCCATTTGTGTGTGCTAGAGTGGACATTTCATGCCCCTTTTAAACATGACAGTTTCTTGAGGTCTCAATGTAATGTATATGACATGCTTAGGTGAAAATACCACATAGATAAATACCACCATATAAGGACCATTGTAAACCTGCCCTCAGAAAACAGTTGCTTTCAGTTAATTTAAAGGAAATGAGCCACTGCTCACCTTGCCCCCTCTTCCGCATAGTGGGTTGACGTGAATAGACTACGGCTTTGCAACTGTTGAGCGGTCTTCCTTAAATTCCAAAAACTTTGTGTTAATAAAAAGTGTTAACATTGCGCATTTATTCCACCTTGCCGTTCTGAGAAATGGTTACAGGAGGCAGAATAGGGGCCCATTGTTTTTAGCCTCAACATCGGCATGGTAGCACTGGTCACACAGCCCCAGAAATATGTGTAAGGACCGCTGGTAAAGTGGAACAGGGACAAGGTGTGACCTTTTGATAACCAGCCAAAAACATTATTTCCTGAATGAAGGTTAGGTTATACTATCGCATGAAATTGCAGCCGTCCTTGACTGCTACATTAAGATTATGAGGCATATTATCCTAGGCTACTACACACACATTGGCCAACAATTAGTGATTATTTGGTTAAACAAAAACAAGAAATGTTAAAGTAAAACAAAAACAAGATATTATATATTTGCTATTATCACAAACATAAAGTTATATGTTTTGGCAGTGGATGGCAATTGGTATTCGGCATGGGATCACTTTTTTTTAGGATACCTGTGAGTGTCAATGAGCGATGCTGAGGTTATGTAAATCAACGCAACATCTTAAGTTAATTAAGTAATCTATTTTTAATCAGTTTGCTATAGGCTAACAATAGGCTACATTAACCTAATGTACTGTAGTTATTATTGTGCAGGTCACACTCCTGATATGCTATGCTGACTGTCACAGACAACCTAGATGACTCGAGATGCATTTAGCTACAGTAGCCTACCAGTTATCAAAAGACAGGTTTATAGATTTTGTCATCTGTCACAGAGGTGTTTTTGTTCTGATTGCATTCAATTATCAACAAGCAATTCTCCAGAAGGACTGACTATACCTTTAACTGTGGTATTATTAACATGCCCCCCACCCCACTCCCCCACGGAGTGCGGCTGCGAGACAGGGAAAGAGCGTCATATGTGAGAGATGTACAGATGTGGCCACCACAGCCATCATCATCACCATCATCATCATTGTGAACAATGATGGGAGGGGTGGAGGCCTGGCAAGAGTGTTAATAAGAAAGGAGGGTGGAAGAGGAAGTGGGCCTGCCTGGCCCACGTGCCGCCATGCCAGGGCCTCAGTCATACCCCTAGCGCATGCCAACGGAAGGCCACTCGGTGCCATGTGCTGTCCAGCAGAGAAGCCCCGATGTTCGGCCGTCACACTGAAGGCCTCTGTACCGTTCTGTGGAACGAGACTTGCGTCCCCCCACCCCCAATCCCTGAAAACAAACGCAGTGTGTGATAACGGAGACAAGACCCAGGCTCTAGCCTTCACATCGACTGCAGCTGTGGGCCTGGCTGACAGCTGAGCTGACGCTGGTCTTTGGGTCTCTGTTCCGCTCAACACTCTCCCCCTCTGCAGCCAGAGCCTTAAGTCTGCTATGGCTCCACTAAGCAGACCTGTGATTTTCACAGCTGTGTGCATGGCATTGTGCCATGGAGTGCATGAGCAAGAGAAAGAGAGAGAGAGAGAGAGAGAGAGAGAGAGAGAGAGAGAGTGAGAAAGAGTGAGAGAGAAAGAGAGAGAGAGATTAACTAATTGGTTTTAGAGGACTGGACTATATACAGTACTATAGCAGACCTTTGCAAATCCCAAGCCCCTACGGGCCCCAAGATTGTACAGACCAGGGAAATAATCTAACAATTGAAACACGTTATAATACCAGAGACCAGCTTGTTATATAATGAAACCTCAATGGATCCATGGAGGTGAACAGAACAATACATCCATTTAGCGCATTGGTTTTTACAAGATTATTCTATTTTAGAGAAACTATACATTGTTCTACATGGGTCAAATTTGTGGAGAAATGCTCTCTTTTTCAATTTAGTTGGTCTTTATTTTAGGAAGCCAGCGCTGCTTCCTGGTGTAGGTGATCAGCTTTAATGTCTGTTTACTATTGATGTTTGTCCATTTTCATATTCATATTCATAAGCATTATTTGAATTAAGTGTGTGTTAATTAATCAATTACATTATTGTAATGTAATATTTGGAAATTGTGCCGGGAAATTATGGAGATATTGCTGGAGCAAACCGGTAATGCTAACTAAAGTTTCATTCTGTTTATTCCTGTACCAAACCTTTATCAAACAATAAATAATCCATAACCACCATGTCCCTCTCAATTTAAATAGCCAACAATGCATTCTGTATATAATCAGGAAGTACCTGTGTATTTTTTTTTACACTGGGAATAGTGAAGGGTGGGCAAACACAGTGTAGTGTAGTGATGATGGTAAAACCAGATATTTCATCTGTGTCACAGTACGGTGGGATACTTCATAAATAATGGACGCGTATGAACAGATTTATGTCCACCTTTATGCTTCACGTGTGGTAGTGCACTTTCATTCTGCTACTATAGTCTGACATTAGATCTCTTGTAATGCTGTTAAGTGCTTTGCTGCTACCACCATCAGGGCAGACAGACAAGTGTTGGCCAGTAGCCTACTGTAGGGCAGGCTGTTTATGATCTGCCCAAACAAACAACAGTCTACTCTAGAAATCATAAGAATGTCCAGATTTGAAGAAGCCGAGTTGTGTATTGTGTAGCCATGCTACATACATACAATACTGGACTAAACAACTAATTTCCATTTATCTTTAAATTGCTACGCCTCTTCAATATTTCTATCATGGAACATCTAATCCAGCAACCGCTAAAACCGCTGTAGCCATTAGCCTCAGAAAATAGTCAGGCTACTGTGAGCTGCTCAAAGACTTTCAGTCATTACAAAGTTTAATCCTATCATTTCTGTGGTCTATACTCACCGAGGCGAACAGACTTGTGCCACCTGCACGACTTAGGGCAGTGATAAAGTGAAGTTTCAAGTTACTTTTGGAGGTGTCAAAAACACCAGTAGGCTGTCGTCATTCTGTGACGGATCCTTTTATTCCAAGTCGCAGAATCTCATCGCTGGCTGCATGCCTGATGGCACTTCCAGTTTACTCATCTGTCTGTCAAATAAAAAAGCTGGGAGCAATGTCTTCACTGTTAATATTAAAAAAGAATCGTTAAATATAGGAAGATCACTGTACTTTTACAGAGGGTGATGTGTCAGGTGTATCGTTCCCGCAAGTGAAGGAAAACAGAGTGGGCGACTCAGTTGAGTTGCGTTCTGTCCCGACACGGTGAAGCTTTTCTCGAAACTGCACGCCTATGTGTGCCAAGCACAGAAATCTCCCCGAGTACAATATAAACGAATTAGTTGTCGAAATGAACAATAGAGTAATTTCATTCAACCATACTCTAGAAAACTACGAGTCACTTGTGCATTTTTTACATAACAGCATCATCCGCTTTTATGTTGACGCATCATGTTGCTAAAACATGGAGTTTCTTAAAGGGACATAGACGCACCGTCCACATGCTTATAGCCCGCGGTGACAGATAGTTTTAACGTATGCTAGGCTACAGTATATTAAGCATAAACAGGCAATATGTCAAGTTGTAATTACAACTCTATTAAACTAACTATAGGATGCCTTTGGCTAAAAAATGGTTTCAATGCCATTTCAAGTTCTAATTTGGTTTTTGGCACAATCTACAGTAGGTATTCCATTTCCATCCATTGCAACACCATATAGGCTATTGGCATAAATTGAAATGATTGTTATCTCCAGCCAACCTACACAAATCAGAAGCCAGGTGCTGGAATGTTTTAATATATGGCTACTGCATGTGGGTGTATAGTATATGTCAGATGCACCAATGGCTATCATTAGGCCTAACAACTGCTGAGAATCTGATATCAACTAAAAGGTTTATCTCTGTCTCCCAAAACACCACAGTCAAAAAACAGTTTAATTACAACATTAAACAAGGTCCAAAACTATGTGGTCAAGGAACGTAACTGTATCCTTACTTCCTGCATGGATATATTTAACATGGTTCAGGATGCTAAACCTACAGTTACTATACATGCTGATGGGGCAGAATGTGTCACTTTGATATCAAGGATATCTGGATAAGGTATCCTGTTTTTCATTGATGTTGATCTGATAAGTTGAGTATTGTTTACAAAATCATTAGAATAAATGATGCGCAGAACTTAAACACAATTTTGATTCCTTCTGTTTCAGAAGGCTGAACCCTTTAAGACGATATAGAAAATGCATCTACCTCAGTGTTGTCCTCAAAATGAAAACACAGTTTCCCATAACAACAAAGTCTATTTAGATGTGCTATTTCTTATTGCCAAATATACTGGATGAGTTATATTGAAGACATCACATATTAGTGCATTGTCCTTCCATCAATGCCATGCATTTGCTTAATGGCATAGTATTTGAGCTCTGGCACATACAGTATACTCTATTGAGAGACATTTTTATATGAGTGACCAATTTTCTGTAATCTTAATGGAATATAGTAAACAGCTGTAAATATGTCAGTCTATTGTAGACCGAGTGGAACAAATCACATGGATTTGTGAGGAATAGTGAACCAAGGCGTTGCCTGGACATCAATCAGCATGATTTAGAGCAGCTGATAAAGATAACACTAGAAAGATTACAAGCAATGATCATCTTAACAGGCAACTGTTGCTGTGGTGATAGACAAAGCATAACAAATGTAAAAACAGTTATTTACACTACTGTATGTCCCAGTGTTGTTTTCTACAATGGCAAATTGTTGGTTGTCAGTTTTAACAAAATACATATTTTGAATGGAATTCTGTAAGCCAAGCACTATAGTACGTACTGGAACAGTATTTTGTGGACAATGTTTTAAAGACATTTGGAGAAATGTAGGATTTTACAGGGCTTACTGAGTGAATGTGTAGGCCTGCCATTGTACTGATGGGAAATACCTCAAAATCAGTATTCCATTCAAGATACAAGCAAATTTGCATTTAATTCAAATAAACTATTTACAAATCGACTTGGAAGAGGGACACATTAACAGTTATAATCCCAAATATGAAAAAACATGCTCACTATAAACAGACCAGATGTGTCTGTGATCAGTGTTGCCACAATATACAACTGGGTAAATACATTTGAGTTACATATATATATATATATATATATACACAATATATACAATTAAATACACATAAGCACAGCTACCGCATACTTTACTTAATCATTTAAACGCTTACAGATTTTAGTCTTTTTTATTTCCATTTATCTGTCAGGGACAGGAACAGGTCACAATAACATGGAAAAGATGTGTTTTGTGCAAGGTTTTTAGCCAAGTCTAATTTGTGACCCCTGTCCCTGGTTATATGTTTTTGTCTACAGAACAACTGGAAAAAGTGACTTAATAAAATATTTGTTGCTCCATCATTTACTCCATCATACATCATCAGAAAGTTAAACATGTGCAATATATGGCAAATATACTTTACTGTATGACAAAGAAGGATTGGAGTAAGTCATTATCCATTTAACATTAGAATTACTTTTATCTTTGTTTTTACCATTTTAATTAGACCAGGGTTTCACAAAAAAAAGAAAAAAAAAGACAATTTACATTACATTACAAAGCAGTAGCTTAATTGTTCTAGTAAACTATAGATTCAGTTTGCTTAATTGAAAGAACTGAAAATTAGAATACTAAAAGGTGAGCAGCCAATGTTCCACATAATTGACATACCCATTGTGTTTATTATATATTTTGTTCTAACACTAACATGTCTAAAACCTTAGTAACTTCAAAATAACAACTCATATAAGGCTCCAGGTGTATGCATGTTCAGGATTCATCTATAGTACAGTACCAATCTGGAATTATCCTGTACTATTTGTACAAACTATTGAAGGTTCGTCCAATAACAAGTCTGCGTACCTCACTTGTACCCGCCCCAATTTCATATAACTTGGCATCTCTTAGGAACCGGCCCATAGGGTAGTCATTGATGTAGCCATTCCCACCTGTTTAATACATTTACACAATTATATGAATGAGGTAAGAACATTTTATATTATACTGTGTGCATACACACATATATATTTATATATACATATATCTGTGTAACAATTAAATGCAGACAAATATTCACTAAAATAGAGAGCCAAACCCCTATTTTTCATCTGAGACAGTTTATTGGCACTTACCCAAACACTGGATCCCATCCAAAGCAACTTGAGTGGCATTCTCTGCACAATAAAGAATCACTCCCGCACAGTCCTGAAATGATACCACAAACCAACGTGGTAAAAAATCCCGGGTACTCTCGGTACAAATCAAGATAATGTGAAGTACTGTAGACCAAAACACTAGTAATTAAATATTAGGTATATACATAACTTAGAAACAACTCAAATGATGACAGGTTGAGGAGTAATGGTTGAAGTTTATCTCACCATGGCACTAATATGTCCTTTGTCACAAGCTTTTGCTACATTGTACAAGTACTGCCGACAGGAGCTCAGCCTGGTATACATGTCAGCCATCTTGCCTTGCATCAACTGAGAAACATAGTAAAAAAGATACCACACATTAGGAAAGGGTCACTGCTACAATTTATGTGTTACAGTAGTAATGTCTCACATTAAGCACTCTCTAAAATATGTATAGTAAAATAACCAAACCTGAAAGTGCCCAATCTTCTGTCCAAAAGCTTCTCTGACATGAAGGTAAGGAATAGCAAAGTCTAGTACTGCCTGCATGATGCTGAAAGTGAACCCATTCGTGAGAGGTGAACACAAGCAAAATTAAAATACATTTTACATGACATGCAGTAAAAGCTCTGAGTTTATTTTACAGCCATACTAATTGGTCAATGAAAGACAAAAACATATGCAGACTAAACCAGTCTCCACAAGCACCTAAAAATCACCTGAAAACTGATTTTTAATTTTGCAACCCTTGGGTTAATTTTGAGTACTTTTCCACTGAGGCTGCTTTTATCCTTTATACGAAAATAAATATTCCTGGGACCACAGCATGAATGGTGTGAGTACTGTACAAGAAAATACATAAATATATGTTTACATGTAGCAAGTTTATAACTTGCTGGGTCCAGTAAAAGGCTGTTTTACATAATAGAAATTAAATAAAAACTATTAATTAAATAACTTGTATAGCAGCTGAGGTGAAAGCCTGTGAAACAGGCTTTCACAACAACTTACCCAACTGGTCCTGCAGAGAGAACCAGCCTCTCCAGGTCCAGCCCACTCATCAAGACATACACTCCTTTGTTCTGAGGACCAAGAAGGTTCTCCGCTAACAGAAACAGAGAAACAATCCATATTGCTAAAAACTAATGTATAACACAGAATACATACATCCAATAAATAAATGGGCAACAGAAGAAAAAGAGGACAACTTTACACCTGCACACACCTGGGACTTTGCAGTCTTCAAAGATGAGTTCACATGTGCTGGATCCTCTCATGCCCAGCTTATCCAGCGTCTGTGCTGTAGAGAACCCAGGCATACCCTATAGGACACAGATCACAATCCTCTTTTTGAACTCCTTTGACTTTGTCCAGACAGAAGATACATGTAGAGTGGTACCAAACACACAAGTCTTGAGGAAGCAGTTATGAGTCTTTGACCCATTTCATGGTATATACTGTATATTTATGCTTACGATCACCTACCTTTTCTACAATGAAAGCTGAGATGCCTCTTTGATGAGCCTCTGGGTCTGTCTTCGCGTAAACAATTAAAACATCAGCATCTGGCCCATTAGTAATCCAGAATTTGTTGCCATTCAGAACATAGTAGTCACCTTTGGCGCAATACAAAGACACAACACAATTGCAAGTCAAATGAAAATACAGATCTATAAGATTCATACATAAGAGATAGAGATCAAGTTGGTTCTGTGATAACCTTGGTGCAGTTGTGTGAAAACTGGAGGGAGTACTAAATAACATCACGTCTGGTTAATGCAAAGTCTTCTCTAGGTGGGCCTAACATTTAACATGCGCTGACTCTTTTCAAATAACGGTGTTGACAATGAGTAGGAACACTTTTTTATATATCAATTTATTTGTTTCAACAAGAATTTATAGGGCTCTAATATGAGTAAAGAAACAAGGTTATCATCAGCACAGATCCACAAAAATAAATATTGCCAGGATAGCCAAGATATAAAGAAGTGTGGAATCCAAATGGAGGTTTGTGTGCATGCACAAATGTGTGTGTAGAAAGTGATAAGCCTTTTAAATCCTATTTAGACATGGATGAATGAATGACACTATTTGGTGTTGCACCTTCTTTCTTGGCTCTGAGCTTCATGGATACAACATCAGAGCCAGCATTTGATTCACTCATGGCCAGGGCTCCGACATGCTCTCCTGACATCAGCTGGCAACAGAAAACACTGCGTAAGGACAGAGAGGGTGTTCTACCCTCCTTATCTACACCGTTAATTTGTCAAAACTACAGAGGGGGTGGGCGTAACACAATACTGGATTAGAGCTGCTTCAGCACTGGTATGTAGGCAAGAGTGTTTACTGTTTACATGACAGGGCAAGGGAACAAGAACACCAAAGAGAAGAGAGGAATAAAACACTGGCTCAGTATAGGCCCAAGTATACTCCCAAATGCATAGCCTCATGCAATGTGGACAAGCACTCAACATATACTTCATGCGGGCCTTGTGGGCGTGTGGGCTATTACTGTATAAAAAATAAAAAATAAATCTTTGTACTAATAATTATACTTTATAATTACGATATACAGTATAATGTACATGCACACATTGGACATCCATTGACGTCTGTAGTGGGCTTCAGCCTGTCGCACACGTGCAGTCAGAACATTTTGGAGATACGCGGACTGTATGCCTGACAATATTTACACACAGTCTGCGTACCTCCACATAGGTTTTCTCATAGAGTATACTTTGGCCTCAATTCTTCTTCAAGCATATTAAAAAGGTTCTCTATGCAGTATTTTAAACATTAATATAGCAGCAAAATAAATATTTTTTATGTAAAGATATAGTGGAGTAATTGCATTCTGCGTAAAGAATGACATCACATTCCCTCTGTTTGTTGTAATCGAAGCTCCTCTGTTCTTTGTTTTCATATCTTGGCCTGCCATTTGTGCATAGTTCATTTGCTTTGGAGATGATGGTACGTTTACTGTGACATCTAGTGGTAGAAAGTCATATACAACCACTTTAACTGGAGGACTGTAGCATGTATGTGTGTATGTGTGTATGTGTATGTTGTGTGGTTGCATGTGTGCTCATAAATACAAAACAGCATGCGCACGGTGCTCACCTTAGACAAATACTTCTCCTTCTGCTTCTCATTGGCGTGGCGTACCAGCTGATTGACACAAAGGTTGGAGTGGGCCCCATAACTCAGGGCAATGGCTGCAGACACCCGTGACATCTCCTCAAGCACGATGACATGATCAAGGTAGCCCAACCCTGTGCCACCATACTCCACTGGAACAAATAAAGTTACAACAGAGTTATTAAAGGTGTATATTTCAGTAGATCATAACATAGAATCTACATTAGACTGAGCTAAAAAAGTAACCAATTATAACTGACTAGAAAGCACTGCATTTTCATTTGATAACCTCCCTTTGGGGTGGTGCAAGAGCATTTCTCTGTGAGATTACAGAATAATTATCATCTCGTTATTTCTTTCCATACCTGGGGCAGTGATACCTAAGAGTCCCATTTCTCCCATTTCTTTCCAAAACGTCTGGTGAAAAACCATTCAACATGTCAGTAGTATGAACAAACCATTTTCCTGTTCCTGTTCATGAAACAGATTGACAAACATCTGTGGGATTATTGCACTTAATTTAAAAGTATAATTAGCGAGAACTGTCATAAACAAATGGATTTATAGATGCTTGTTACAATACCACCATCTAGTGGAATATTGTGTTTCGAATATGTATGACTAGATGGCCTGTAATAATTGGCATACTTAAATAATACTTCATCTTACCCGCATTCCTGGAAATGCATTACTCTTGTCGATCTCATCTGCATAAGGAGCAAGCTTTTCTGCACAGAACTTACGAACAGTCTGCCGAAGCTGTGTACACAAATACCATAAAATAGTTAATTGTTTCATCTTGGATGAACTACGTTCAACTGAAGCCACCCCAAATTTGAGACATATCCTAGCACTTTGTCTCAATGGATAGGCTAATAAACCCATAAAGACATAAGATACAGTATACCGCTCAAAGTGTGCATATCATGTAAATATAATAACATCCAATTTTTTCAGCATATTATTATTTTGATATTATATGGTAATCAACGTCACGAACGTTCAACCAATCAAACGAGAGATATGACCCCCACCCCCTCACAGTCCTGGTCCTGTCAACTTATTATGCAGGCCTACTATGTTCATGTTAATTTGCAATACGCTATAGTATAATTGAATACCAAATTGAATGACCCAAAATACAATTCATTCAGCAACTCTGAACGAAGTCAAAATCACCAACACAAGATAACCTTGACTGGTTAAAGTGATTTGTATGCAATTTGCCTGTGACCTACAGTAGTTGTAAGCCATGTCACATTTTCAAATTTGTATCTGCTTAGAATATTATGCTGTTAGATCAAGATATAGACACACAGATATGATACTGTTATTATAATTTTGCAATGTTTAGTTTTGTAATCGCTTTAGCCTACAGTAACTGTGTCCTTTAGCAACCTTCTGTTGATAATCGACTAACGTTGATTCATAAACCGAACGCAAGACACTTTTTGTTATCTTTTAATTTGGACGAGACAGCCTTTCTACTCAGTAAAGTGAACATTGTCTGATAGCGCCAGCTAGCCATCTTGGCTAACCTGAATTTGGTCTTCGTTGAGTCCATTCACAACGTCGTTAATGGTTATACCAGAACCAGCGCATCCTCTTCTTGTAAGCGTCGGGATAGACATTCTCGACGCGAGACACAGCGCACGTTTTACAGCAAACATTCTGATAGTTTACTGCTGCAGCCGGACTGGGGAGTATTAGTCTTAGTTTAGTTATTTAAACAATATATTAATGCAAGTGGAGCTGCCTCTCTGTGTTGTCACAAGTTTGTTGTTGTTCTTCTATGATTTCAAAGCGGTTGCCAAACCGCTTTGAAAAGCATTATCGCCACCTTCTGGACCAGACTGTGGTTCTGTGTATTCAGGCTTGCGCTTTTATAGTTTTTATCTTAATTGTATAATGAGTCATAATGACAACACATTTAATTTTTTATCTGCTGGGAGGCAAAAAGACTGCAGGTATTTTGCCTGCGCTGTGGTCATACCATTAGCACATGCTCTATTATTTACTTACTACGTAATAAGTAATACGTACAGGCCTAGGAAATAATGTGCTGTGCCTGTGCTTGTTATGATTCCAATCAGATAGCCTACCAAATGTAGCTGTTGAACCTTGATGGCAGTCTGTTAAAACTTAGAAACTTAAACTTAGAAAGTAGGCATAATGTTGAAACTGTAGTAGCCCATTGATGTCCTGTTATTTATTCAGAATATTTAAAAACTAGTCAATGCACGTTTCTGTTGTTATGATTTTACTTCTGCCCATTCCCATATCTGCTAAGATAACTTATACATAGTGACACTGTACTTGTCATTATGACTTATAATGACAAGTATAGGTAGGTATATCTTCTTGAGTGCGTTGAGAAATGTTCTGAAGCTAAATCATACAGTAGTGCCACCGTGTGATGGGAAACATGCATTGTCTGCACATACTCAATCTTCAATTCTATATCTCCAACCTGTTAAGCCCAGTCTAAAATATTTTACACCTATTTTACACCTTCGTGTTTAAGTTTTTGTTAAGTAATTAAATAGCTACATTTTACACTGTAAGTATAGTACTAGACCATGGATCCACTCCTTATGGGAACACAGCATTGCAATTTAAAAATATATAGACACCGAATTCATATTGAATTGAATTTGATTTATATAATTCCACAACATGTAAAACCACGTATATTCTTAGCACACAATTTCCTAAGTGTAGGCCTGGTTTCTTTCAGAACATATTTTTACTGTAAAAGTCAGTTAACGTGAGTCACCCCATGCACAGCTGAATCACTCAAGTTGTGCATGGCAAATGCGTCAATATTGGTGTATTTTATCAATGTCATTAATCTGGGTTCAATGTCATGATTAGTTCTATTATCGGAGATTATAGAATAAGGTGTAGACATATACAGTAAAATTTGCCTGTAGAGAATGAGGAAGTCTAAAACAAAAAGTCAAACAGACGATTTTACAAAGTCAGGAAGCGAGAAAGGCCAAATATAATGCGGAAGATTTGCACTCTGAGGCGTTTGTGCGCGCCCTTGCGCATGTGTGTACGCGCATGTGCATGCTTGTAGGCTATGGTGAACCGCGTAGACGCACATCTTGCTTCGCCACTACTGAAAGAAGGGGTTCCCCATAACAGCGCCAAGTGCGACAACTGCTTGCGGATGCCTTACTTACTCGGAGCCTAAACGAAAGCCTACAGCAACCGTCTTGTGAATATAGTAAAGAATAATAGAATTTGAACTGGACTGCCTTTCAACACTAAGTGACATGACCAGATTTGAGAAATCTAGGACACATTGACAAGTTTAGGATTCCCCACGAAGCCGCGCGATGCCTAAAGAGTGCAGAAGGAGGACATCAAAAGAGGCTGTTCTTTCTGGGTCTGCGAGAAGTGAAGTGGGTCGTTTGGAGCGTAGAGCGAGCGTAAAATCATCAGACATTTGTAATGAACTACTCCAGAAGGCAGACCAAGTCGCACCCTTGTCTGCTATGCAGCTGAACTCAACCGGACCGACCGCAATGCGCGAGGTGCGACAGGTGCCGCAGGTGACCATTACCCCGGAGGGAGGCGGCTCAGCCCGGGAAATGAAACAGGAGGATTGGGACGATACGGTGGTCAGTTCCTTAAGAAGAAAACTTTCTAGTTCCTCTATCTCCTCAACGGGGTCGTCCATTGTTGAGTCTGAAGACGACATCCTCAGTGACAATGAGAGCAAAAGCAGAGGCATTATCACTTTAGAGCATCTGGTGGATAACGCAGAAGTGAGTAGCAGGCAAATACTGAATGCTATATACCTCTTGTTGTGTTTGGTGATGACTACAACATGTTGATTATAATCGCTCGTGGAATCCTGTGTGCTTGTCACAACGCGAAGCACAGATAGGCTACAGTCTATACGCAAAGAACCCCTTATTCTGCAAACAACTTCCTCACAGACCACAATGGTTTTAGGAAGTATGTGAAAGATAGTTAAAACCACCAGACATAATTAACAGTGGGTTATTATAACTAATCGTACGTTCTTGCATTTTCCTTACGATCATGTCCCACTGTAACTGGATAATCAAAACGACCTGTGTTTGATTTTTACACAGTGTTGGCCAGGGTTTAATGCACAAATATGTAGATAAATAAATCACAAAAAGTTGTAACTCGAAGGCCATTACTGGTGTGTATGCCGGTGCTGTGACTGCTGCTATTGTTTGGCGTCTTGAAGGTTTAAACTTGACCTTTCACGACTGTAACCCACCTTCAGCACACATACAGCAGCGTTGATAGCTTGGCCTTGTGGGTGGTAATTTGTTTGCCTTTAACATTCTTGTCTGATAATGCTCTTATTTGCATTTTGCAGTGTTTGTTGTTGTTCCATTTCTACTGTAGTCACATAAAATTGGAACAGAGCAGAATAAAAAATAAAATAAAAAATAATAGTAATAATGTATGTGCTAATAATACTTACAGTACGACTAATAAACAATTATACTAATGCAAGGCAATAATATAATGTCTTTCTATTATCTCTTTCATGATGATTCGTACTTTGGTACTGTAAGATTGTGTTTGTGTAAACACTTTCAGAATAGAACCGAACAAATAGAACAAACAGAACTATGCCATATCATATTTACATATTAGGCCTCCCTATGTGCATTAGAATACATTTAATATTGATCAAAGTGAGACAACTTAGCGATTCCTCCCTCTTCCATATTCTTCTTTTTGTCTTTGCTATAGCCAAATATGACCTCTCTTTTGACATTTAGTGAGTGTGTGCCTTGATAATACCCCCTGCCTCCCTTTCTTTCCTCCAGAAAAGTCTGTCTTTTTCTTTTAAACAGAGTGAATACACATTGCCTGAGAGACATTGTGTGTGCACGTGTGCCTAAAAAAGACAGAAAATATGTGAGCAAGGGAGGGAGGGAGTGATAGTGAGAGAGAGAGAGAGAGAGAGAGAGAGAGAGAGAGAGAGAGAGAGGTGTGAACAAGCACTAAATTCAGTGGTTAGTAAACTGATTTTATCTTCTTCATCTTATATAAGCACGGGTCAATTTGAAGGGTCTCACAAACAAAACCTCCCTTTAGTGCCGAAACTAACAGTGTCTGTTTTGCTCTTTTAGATACAGCACACTGAAATGTATCGGACTGGTTTTATGGAAAAGTTTCTGCATCAGCCTACACACAAACAGCCAGCCACCCACACATACTCATGGACACACCAACACAGAGGACTGACCTATTTCAACAGGCAGTAATGTTATTTTCTTTGGTGGCGAATTGCTAATTTAAACCATGACATTTTACAAATAACCCCTTCGGGAACGTAAGAGCACTATTTGGACTATTTCATGTAATTTGCTGCTGAACACGTGGTTATATTCACAGTAAATGGCTTTTAAATATGACATAATACAAACCCGTTCTAAATATTAAAGCTTGGCTCTTCGGTTTTCATCATTGCAATGTGTTCACATTCCATTAGCACTTATTGCTGTTGCTAGTTGGCTGCTTGTATAAAGATTTGGCTGGACTGGTTGACCAGGAACGCTTGACTGAGTCATACTGTAGACATGTTGTTCTCCCTGCTAAGGGGAATTGTTATGTCACTGGAAATTAGCAAAGCTTGAATGACAGCCTCAGACTCATAACCTGTATTTTATGTCTGACACAATTTTAAACTACTTAAACCAATTTCTATAAAAAGGTATTCATGTGAGAGTGCTACACCACCTGGGGCTTTTTGCTGCATAAAGGGAGTTAACAAACAATAGTCATGGTGACAATCATAACAAAAAGATTATATCAAAATGTAAAATCAGTAATGTATGACCACCCAAGGCCTCGCAACCACCACATTGAGAGCCACTGCTGAATAGAATACATGAATTGTCCAAGACCTTATGTAAATGTCTTAGGTACCCTCATGAAGGCTCATCATGACACAAAGGTGCAAAACAAACAGGTGTGTAGTTTAAATAATGGGTGGAAAATACAGTGCTTTCTTGAGAACATTAGTCATTATGTCTACAGTACAACAAAACTGTTTCTTAAAATAGAAAAGATTCCATTGTTTTAAACCAACTGGGTACAGGACTTCACACCTGGGTGTGGTGTAAGGTAACGTAAAGTAAATGTACAACAAGGTAAATTAGTCATGGCATGCAGAGCATGACAATTGGTATGCCTATTGAAAACCTAATGAAAAGACTAGTACTAGTTAAATGACACATTAACAGACTAGAGTTATCATTCAAGTATGTTATTACATCAACCTCATGATTTTAATCTGGGTTGTCAACCTCAAGGCTAGTAGACACTGTAGGTGAACATATTGTAGACCAAAAAGGCCAGAATAGCAGCAAATTGAGCATATCGCCTGACATTTAAAAGAGACTTGGACGGCTGCGCACAAGAGTTCTGTTATTTGTATGAACCTTAGTGAAACTGTGTGTCAAGTACATGCTGCTTCATCAACACCAGAGTCCTCTAATATACTTCCTGTTTTAATTACCTCACACAGCATTTAAAGCATCGTTATAGTCTATATGTGTTATTCAAAAATATAGAGTGGGTTTAAAAGGCCATGAAAGTCTGAGATCTGTTTGCATCTGTCACTAATGAAAAAAACATCTCGAAATATTTCGTTTGCACATAATTTCCTTTTATTTCCTCAAAATGAAAGGAAACAAAATACAAGGTCATTTAGCAAATTCTTGTATACATACATGTAGCAACATATGGGTGTGTAGGCCATTGAACTTAGGATCTTTCAGCTGGCGGTCCACTACCCTAACCACTACAGTATATGAAAGATATGTATGTTAGCTTAAACCTACATTGGCAAGGGGATGAGAGTTTTGGTTCTCAGTGTATTGTCTTGAGGAATGTAAGTGCTTGTTGTGGACATTTTTGCTAAACTTTCGTAAAAGTAATAAGAATGACGTTTTGGCCTTTTCTACAGAAAAGGTATTTAAAGTGACCTGATGACACACAATGAAAGGTTAAAATATTATCTTTAATTTGAGGAATGCTTCTGTGAGCATACCATTATGCACTGTGTACATTATTTGAGTTTGAGTATGTTTAAATGATTACCTTTTGAATGAATTTACTTTTGTCTGTCCCATCATATCCCATCATATTCAATCCTACCCTATCGTGTCCTATAAACAAACCTGACCCCACCCTATTGGTGTCTGTGTCTGTAGCAGAGCAGACCCTGGTGGAAGTTGAAGACCATTGTCCATTGTCCCTTTGTTGCCTCTCAGAGGAGACGCTTGAGCTGGATTCAGCTCGCAGGACATAAAGGTAAAACCTGTTCAACACGCTGACTCACATCACAAGTCACAACCTTATTATATATAGTTATATGGTTACAACACACTTTGTCAATCCCCCGAAACAGTCTTTTGTCAACATGCTTGAATCAGCACTGAGAGATATGTGCAGAATGTACAATATATGGTAGTTTGAACACACGCCAGGCAGTTCACCTCTCTGACCTACAGTAGGCTACACTTCCAGTTTTACAAGATAGCTTCACAGCCAAATACGCTACTCATTGAGAGCAAATATATGAATTCTGGAACCTGAATGTCCTCCCATTTTGCTATTACCCAGGTAATTTCAAGGCTGCAGACGAGGGCACCATTCTGAAGAAGTTCTCTGAAAATGAGATGCAGTGTTTTGAGGAGCTGAGGTCCGATGCGCTACTTCCATTCGTGCCCGGTTACCATGGTGTTGTGGAGAGAGACAGGGAGTCCTTCTTACGCATGACTGACCTGCTGGTTAACTTTGACCTTCCTAGTGTCATGGACTGCAAAATGGGAGTAAGGTAAACACAACACTGCATAACTATTAAATATCCTTATACAGTATCTGGCATATTTGTTTTGATCTATTTGTGATTTAGTGGCATTTGTTTCCATAGATTGTTTTCATTCAAGGACATTAAAGGAAGATGAAATCATTTACATTATACAGTATGTTTTGCAGGGCAATATTGCACACCATTAACTGTCATTGCATCTACAATATAGCATTTGTTAAGAACATTGTTTTTCTCTCTAAACAGTCTGAGTCATAACAATCCGTTTCCCTTTTTTCACACTGGGCTTATGTGTGCTCAATGTGTTGTATGTACTGTATGTTAATGTATGTATGCTACGTAATAAGCCTCTGTATGCATTTTGCTCGCCATATACCTAGAGACACTTTATCTTACTGTAACCCTTGGCGGTGCACGTAGTTGAAGGGAACACCTGTTGTAACTGCAGGCTGAAGGCTTGGCTTCCTGCTGCAGTGGTAGGAGTGCTTGGCAGTTTTTCTCTCTCTCACACACACACGCACACACGCACACACACACCCACGCACGCTTACGCACACAAACACACACCCAAAACACATGCACGGCCA
>JAODUG010006059.1:0-10274 GCA_027564795.1 Aphredoderus sayanus | reverse complement strand
AGCTGCTTTGTGTGTGTACATTTGTAACACGGATATGCGCTTTACAAACACATACACACGCACACACACACACACACGCGCACACGCACACACATACACGCACGCACACAAACAAACACACACACACACACACACACGTGCTTAATCTTGTTTCATCAAAACAGGCTTTGACTCAGGGTGTCCCTGGAGACTCCCCCTTGACAGACACACAAACACACACACACACACACACACACACACAACCACAGAGTAACACATTCCGTAATGTGCAGTAAATCACACATTGACACTGGCAGACGCCGTGTGCTCTCCACAGTGTCTTCCTTCTTTAACAGAGGAAGTGAAGGCTACAGAGTGAAACTGAAATTCACATCTGTTTGTGTTCTCGTTGCTCACTTTGACATACGGTTCACTATCAGTTTAATTGAAAAATGCTGTTGTCTGTTGCTGTGGGCATTATGTGCTGTTGACAATAACTTCCACTACAATCGTGACTGTTTTTTATTACAGTCAGAACCTTCTTCAGCACAGAAAGTGGAATTGCTCCCCTGTTTGAGAAGAGGTCAGGCTCCTCAGTTTGTTTTTATGTTGACTTAAGGGGTGTTAGAGTGCATCAGCTACTGCAGCGCATAAAGTTTCTGAAAAGGAACCACAACACACAAATCACATTGGTGTGCTTCGTCACCTTAGAGCAGCAGTTTTCAAAGTGGTGAACCCACCTCAAGGTATTACAGCCTTTAAAAAAAAGTTTTGTGTATTATAAAACCCGTGTAGATTGTTCATGGTTGTTTATATATGTATTATTGTACTTTGTGGTTCAGGTTCATCATGGCAAACCTTGCACCACTACACTTTTGTAGCCTAGTTAAAACCGTCCTGATACTGCAAACCCTGCCACTATGATTTGCATGTTAGGCTGGTAACTCTTGGATAGAAATCTGTGTCAGTCAGCTAGCAAACCACCAACCAATCAGTGTCCAGGTGGGTAGCTCAGTTAGTTCTGATGAGATTAAAGGTGGGGTAAGCGACACTTTTACAATCCAGCCTGTGTAGAATTCTGAGAATATTTCCTGTGTGCCGCTAGTTGTACATGTGCTGAAAAATAGCCCAGTGTTCCTACACAGCCCAGGTTCTGGAGATTGGAAAACGAAGAAAGTAGTGCAGACTGCACCAACACTATTCCAGCCTTGGCAATGTGCATCCAATATGGGGGAGCAGAGGCTCTGAGTGCACACTGAAGCGAGAGGTGTATTTGTTTGGATGTTGAGTCAAATAGCAACCTTCTTTTTCCAGCATTGCTTATTATTCCAGCTTTAAGTGCCCCTGTGTGGAAGATCATCCCTACGTGGGCTCTGGTTAGTTGAAGGTTGTTTTGTAGAACTGAGAGTTCCCAGACTGATAAGTGTACTGAAGCAGGGTAGAGGCAGCGCTTGTAATGGCCGCATGTTTTACAGGCTAGCCGTTTTTTGGGCGATTGTGGCTCAAAAAAAGCTTTGAAAACCCCTGCCATGGCATACACAACTATAAGCTCACATTCATTATACCTTGCAATATCCTGGTCTGAAAATGCTGCCGTTTCAGGACGTACTTAGAAGAGGAGCTGGTGAGAGCGCGGGAGCGTCCCAAATTGAGGGAGGATCTGTACAACAAGATGGTGGAGGTCGACAGCGACGGGCCGACTCCCCAGGAGCATTTACAAAAATCAGTGACGAAGCCACGCTACATGCAGTGGCGGGAGACCATGAGCTCCACACACACAATGGGCTTCAGGATAGAGGGGGTTAAGGTAGTTGGAGACACACTACACTGTGACACACTACACTGGGCAAACACGTGAAAATACACATCTGAAAATACTCCTGTTAGGGAGGCAATGGGACTAAACAAATGCATAAACGCATTGTTTTTATTGTTATCATATTCCTTTATTAAGCTGCATCCCTATGTCCTCAGAACCCTGATGGTACGTGTCAAACAGACTTCAAGAAGACTCGCTCGAAAAAGGATGTTGTCCAGGTCTTTAAGAAGTTTGTTGGAGGGAACGTCAACATTGTGGTATAACAATGTCATCTAGTTATGCACACATAACACATGTACACACACATCTCCTGTACAGACACATCCACACAACATACTGTAACCGCGCACACAGTACATAATATGATCTAGCTACTGTACACACCCACACCTATGCAATCAGCTTTTAAGGCACATTTATATTTGTTATGAGATGACTGATTATACTATGCCAATGTTATCTTTATTTTGATGTTCTGGCCTCACCCTCCACTTCTTGAAACTTAAAGCCGAGTGTCTATTGGAATTGTTGAGGAAATGATATAAGACGGAACAAAATGCCACACACACAACAAAATAAATATACACCCTAGCTGTTTAAATGCCCTGCTCTTGAGTGACTGGGAGAACAACAAGCTCTGTTCGGCTCAACTTCTCCGTGCTTCAACCCATTGGGCATTTTCTCACACAAAGTGAGGAATGTAAAAATACAGTAGTTCCTCACCTTGTATTTTAAATATGCCCCTCTCTTCCTTGTCACACAGAACGCTTACCTTAGAAGGCTGAGTGAGATCCAAAAGGCCCTGGAGATGTCTGAGTTCTTCAAGAGACATGAGGTGAGGTAGAATGTTGATATACAAATGGAACAGTGGACAAATGGATAGACCGATTGAAGAACTGACCAATAGAAGGATGGATGGATGGAGGGACGGACAGTAAAAAGTCCAATTGTATGATGAGTTCTTCCTGTCATTTATTACAGGTGATTGGCAGCTCCCTTCTTTTCATACACGACCACAAAGAGCAGGCACAGGTGTGGCTAATCGACTTTGGCAAGACCACAATGTTACCCGAGGGCCAGACATTGAACCACAGCATTCCCTGGCAGGAGGGCAACCGGGAGGATGGTTACCTCTTGGGGCTGAAAAACCTTAAAAACACCCTGGAATCAGTAAACTGTGAGGGAGCTGGAGAAGCAACCTGTACCACTGTAGCCACTGAAACGAATGCTGCTGGGGAAACAGATGGTCCCTGAACTTTATGAAGTGTTACAGGAACTCTAAGTATTTCAACAGACACGATTTGTGAAATAATATCTAGCATAGAAAGGATTTGTTGGGGCATTTTGGTTAGTAAAGCAATGTTTCCAGAAACACACAGAAACAGTAAACTTTTGACCCAGCAAAAATGTGATATCTTCATTATCTAAACAAAATAATAATAATAATAATAATATATATATATATATATATATATATATATGTAAACATACATTTACAGTATAAAGCTGTAATCAACAGTTGGGAAATATGTCATAATACCTGCACACCTTCCAGTTCCAAGTGTTATCATTGTATAGAATAGTGAGAAAGAATATTTGACACTGACAATGAGGTCATAACTAGTTAAAGTTGTCTACTGACCTGTACTGCTGGGCTGAATCATGCTGCCAAACAAAGCAACCTAGTCAATAATGATAAACTTAATTCCAACTCAATGCAAATAGAGTAATTCTTAGGTTTAAGGCTCTATTCAGCATAAATCTTTGATTATGTCACATACTACCAAGTCATATGACTACAATACAATATCAGTATAGCACTGCACTTACTGATTATGTGAGTGTAACATAATATTTTTCTATGTATATTTAATAATCTGTAATTTACATGTGTTTCTTTTAAATCAAAATTGGACCTGGAAATACTGTACAGTAAATGCTGCACTGAATACAAAACATTTGTGGTTAATGAGGGTTATGTAAATGAAATAAATGAAACAATGCCAACGTAATTGTATGGGCATAGGTTTTGGTTGTTTGTTTTGTAAAACACTATTTCTGTATTTTACATTTGCCAGAGAAGCAATAGCTTGGATAAAATAAAATATATAAATCACTTATTATAGCGATTTCATTTCTGTTATGGGGACTTGTGGCAGATTTCTTGAAGACATATAATACATGACGTGCTGTGAATGCCAAATAAAAAAGGGTTAGAACACACCACTCAATCATTTTATTTTATTTGGGGTACAGCAAAGGTAACTGAATGTTTAATGTACAGTTTTGCATAGAGGTTATAATATTTGCTCAGCTGAGAGGCAGAGCACCTTGAGCCACACAACAAACAAAGGTTTCTAATTAAAAGAAAAGTGAAAGAAATATGCCAGGCCTGTTCATTGTGTGTGGGAAGTTATTTACTCTATCTGAAAACTATGCAAGCTTTGCTCTAACAAAAGTTTTTTATACTATTAAATGAATTTTGGCATATTTTCTTTTTCCACAGAATAACATCAACCTAGATAACCTTAATGTAAACTTAATGAACAATTATAAAAATTCCAACACGTTTAACATACTTTTAAAGAAATACTGCTTCTGAATGGATTAATATAGAATAATCTCAAAGCACGTAAACACTGAACAGAGTTCTTCACAATTGTAAATCGTTTTTGACTATAATATTGAGTTACCAACAGCATCTTACAGTGTCATTTCAAAAGTTAATGTCTCCCCCTGCTGAGTATAAACAGGTACTACTAGCACAACATCAGAGGAGATGCAGTGTACAGTAGCAGCACCCAGTGGCAGTGATAAACTACAAAAGTATTCATAACAAACAAATGCACATCAGTGAAATTGCAACAAACGCAATAGGCTAGTCTAACGCAGTGAATAAAAAAATAGCAATTGTTTGAGCTGCATGACCTTTACATAATTCTTATTTATTGGGAAATGGACACCAAAGGAATAGGCTAGTGAATGGAAGAAAAACAAGGGGGGTGGAGAGGTTAAAGGGTATTATTAGGAGTAAAAGCAATATAAAATGTACACCTACAGGGTAAGGAATAATAGAATAGGTTAGACCAAATAGGTTCAAAAGCTATAATAAAATACAGAAATCAAAATGCAGCATTTTCATTCGGCAATTCTTCACACCTGAGTCACTATTAGACTATAGTTGCTTGTATAGGGTCTATTTTGACAATTTGGAAAATAAATCTCTACATAGTCAATGGCTCAATATTATTAACTGGCAAACAAAAATACTGTAAAGCAGGCTTAAAGCCCAGAGTCTGCTTATGACAAACACATACAACAATGTTGTACAAAAGAGTAGAGGGCTGGAGAGGGTTTTCAGTGTAAACCTCAGTGTTCTGCTACCAGTGTTTAGGAAGCCCAGCTTGGGGCTTTAATCCCAGTGTTGGCGTGTGTGTGTGTGTCTGGGTATGTTCCAGCATTCTAGGAGCTCTAAGTAATGTCCAGCATGGTGGAAACTCCACAGTCTCCATTAGTGTCCCCTCGCTCCACAGCTCCAGCTCCGTCCTGCGTGTGATGTACAGTAGACTGCATTATAACAGTCCTGTGTGTGATGTACAGTAGACTACATTATAACAGTCCTGTGTGTGATGTACAGTAGACTGCATTATAACAGTCCTGTGTGTGATGTACAGTAGACTGCATTATAACAGTCCTGTGTGTGATGTACAGTAGACTGCGTGTGGAGCTCCAGCGACCCGTCCATAATGAGAGAGCTGGGTGGGGAGACAGGCCTGCCTAGACGGGCGTGGCGCTGTGGTCTTCAGACAGAGAGAAGCCTGAGTCTCGGTCGCGTGTCAGCTTCTCTGCCTTGGCGTGCCTCCGGACGTCCTCGTGTCCGTAGCTGGCGTGCCGCTTGAGCAGCAGCTTGGGTGCGCAGGAGGGGGCACGCAAGAGGCCCAGGCCCAGGCTGGACCTGGGTGAGAAGCTAGAGGCAGAGCTAGCGCCGGTGCTTGTGCCTGCACTAGAGCTCGTGCTAGCGCCCACGCTAGCACCCATGCTAATGCCCGTGCTAACACCCATGTTAGCGCCAGTGACTGTGCCCATGCTAATGCCCGTGCTAACACCCATGTTAGCGCCAGTGATTGTGCCCATGCTAATGCCCGTGCTAACACCCATGTTAGCGCCAGTGACTGTGCCCATGCTAATGCCCTTGCTAGCACCCGTGCTAACACCCATGCTAGTGCCCGTGATTGTGCCCGCGCTAACGCTCGTGCTAGCTCCCGTGCTAGCACCGGCCTGCGAGGCTCTGGGCACCAGCGGGGACAGGCTCTCTGCCTCGTAGGTCTGCTCGTCATAGGCGTAGTTGACGTTCCCGCAAGGGAAGCTCTGCAGCCTTGCCAGGTTCATCACAGCCGCCGGGGACGTCCCTGGGGCGCCCCCTGCTGGGTTCTCATGGGAGGTGGCGCCAGAGGATCCAGCCGGAGCCTGGCGCGAAGTGGGCGTAGACCAGGAAGTGCCCAGGGTAGAGGGGCTGGGCTGGGCTGCGTTGGCACCTTGGTGCCCAGATTTGGCAGCCATTGTGGTGGGACTGGGCAGCTGCAGCGGCACCGCCTGGGCACTGGAGGTGCGGGAGGAGGCGGACCCGGACAGGGGCATGGACTGAGTGTGGGCCAGGGTCTTCTTGCCCCTGCCGAAGCTCTCCAGCACCCAGGAGCCGTAGGTGGGGTTCCACAAGTTCTTGCTCTTGTTCTTCAGCCGCTGGCTCCCCGAGGACCAGCTGCTCCTGGAGCAAGGCTTGTGGTGGAGCGGCTCGGAGTGTGCCCAGGAGCCCGCCGTGCACGCCCCCGCCTCGGCCGCAGGGATGGGCTCCGCCCAGGACGGCTCCAGGGTCTCGTGGTCCGACGTCGCCGCCTCCTGATGGAGGTGGTGGGTCCTCTGGAGGAGCAGCCGGGGCGTGGCGGGCTGTGGGGAGAGGAGAGCCGGAGCCAGGCCCGGAGGGGAGGGCCCCAGCTGGGGCAGGGGGTCGTGGGAGCCAGGGCGGGACACAAGCAGAGGGGTGAGGCTGCCGGAGGTGTGGTCGGAGGGGCGGATCACAGTGCCACCTTCCTCCTCCTTGGGCGGGCTATATTCCACCGGCAGGGGGGTGTTGATCACATCCGGGTCCTGAGGAAGTCCATACCGGTAAGAATATCACACAACACACTGTAAATGGCATGGTGTGTGTGTGTGTGTGTGTGTGTGTACCTGAGTACAATAGTTTATTCTCTCCAGGATGCTGGAGAAGTTGGGCCTGTGTTCTGGACAGTGCTGCCAACACTGGGTCATGATCCGGTAGCTACACAGTAAAGCCAGCAGGCATACAGACAGACCGGGCATGTGGTGGGGAAACAAGACTGTGTTGAACAATCATACATTTTCATACATGTCACAAATTCTAAATGTGAAAAAAAGTGAAAACAAGCAGATGTTTTATTTATTTATCTATCTATCATCACTATCATGTATCTAATTAGTTCAGAATCAGATCTGCCAACGTCTATGGATACATGCAGTTTTTTTCACAACAACCGCAAAACTAGTCTAGCCTAGCACACAGCCTCAGTTCTGACTTATTGGGAATGTGCAATAAATGTAGGCACTCACACAGGGCCCGGGCAGCCTTTAGGGGGGTCCATCCGCCCCCCACTGGTGACAAACTCCAGCACCTCCTGGTTTGTCTTACATGGATACGGCATGTAGCCCAGGGAGAGGATCTCCCACAGTAGTACCCCAAATGACCTGCAGAGGGAGACACAGATCAGGGGATTATTGGGCCTTGCTCAGTGGGAGAACAGCTGAAGTGGATGTCGTTTGTTTCCATGTGAAATGTCGGCCTGTGCAGCCTTTTGAGACAGTAATGTGACTAAATAAATAAACTTGACTTGGATTGTATGTGCACTATCAATCAAGCCTTGCTGGCTTTCTTCTTTTCAACCCTTGTGAAGTCCTTCGGGTCAAAATGACCCAAACTACCTCTTTGTGGTAGATAGAAGGCGCTAAACCTAATTCTACAGCTTACACAGACATATGATGTGCACTGCTGGGACAACAAGGTATGTGTTTGAAACCCGAGGACAAAAAAAGGGTTATAACGCACAAAAAAACAACACAAATACATAAAGAAATAATTAATAAAGAAATAAATAAATACACACAGCAATGACAATAAAAGAACCGTACAATCATACACAATCAGATAGCGCCGCCAGGTGGCCAAATACAATATTTTTAAGGACATCACAATGGTTAAAACTGAAAAACATAATATAGTATTTGGTGACTGAGAAGAGAGAATAAAATATCAGATTGACTCACTGAGATCTGAAACCTTATTAAAGTGAAAAATATATGTTATAAAAATAGCTTGAAGCATATTTTTGACCCTCAGTTTACACCAGCTATATCCCTTTCCATATCGACCCATAATTAATAGTCATACCATGTATCAGTCTTGCAGGTGAACACACCCTCCATGAAAGCTTCAGGTGGCATCCATTTAACCGGCAGCATGGCACGACCACCTTTCCTGTAATAGCTGGCTCTGGGGAGGAGAGGAGAGGCAATGCCATTAGGAACGGACATGCACTATCTGTCTAAGCAGAAGAGGTAGATACATGTAGATGTATCACAAGGACATGAACTCTCTAAGTACATTTAGAATCCACCACGGCTAGGAAAATGAGATCACTTTCAGCCGGCCCCTTATTTACCATCATCAATCCAGCTGCTGCTGCAAGGTCTGTCCCCCCGAAAACTCTTGACACATCAGTCATTGTCAATGTTTTGACCCGTGTGATGTTGCAGTTTTGTCAGTGCACACACCTGTATATGTCCCGTGCCATGCCGAAGTCGCCTATTTTGGCCACCCGATTGGGACCCGAGCACGTCAGCAGGCAATTTCTGGCAGCAATGTCTCTGAAATAAAAATATACCTTCATTACGGCTGCGAAAAATGAACAGAATGGTAAGAAACGCTGTGAGGATGAAATGTGCTATTGTGACAGGAAGGCATGGTTTATCATACTGCCTTCTCAGCCAAATAGCAGCAGTGCTTGACAGCGCAATTAACCAAACACAGATTACTTTGTTGTGTCAGCACTTCTTACATTTCTGGCAGTTCACACAACACAAATAAAAAGTTGTTGTGCTCTTATGGACAATGGTTTGTAGCTCAAGCATTTAAGACATTACTAACCAGCTCAACTAATGCAAATTTACAAGTGGGTGTCTGAACCTGTGGATAAAGTGGTTCTCCTCCAGATAGCGACAGCCAAAAGCAATGTCTCTAGCCATGTGTAGCAGCTCCAGCATGGTAAGAGAATAGGTCTGGCCCTGGACACATCATGGCACATCAATACAGTATCCATATAGACTGCTACACATCACTAAGGGAGATTACAGACTGCTACACATCATTCAGGGAGATTAGATATTTAAAAGGTGCATAGGAGGTTAAAACATTGTGGGACTTGGTCTACCTATGGTAGTGAAATCAAGAATAACATGACTCCCTTTGGATTTCTGATACTAATAGGATACCTTTGTACTGGGAAGTACTACGGTAAAGACATATACTCAAACTTGAAGTAATTTACAGAACTACAGTGAAACCTGATGGGGGAAATAAAAAGGTTAGCTGAACATCAGAAACATAATAAGTCAGCATTTGAAACCATATAGAGTGCAGTTGCATCTCATGACCATAGAGGCAACCACTAATATCGACATTTTGCCAAGCTCTCCTATGCAGCTTCAACATAAAGTCACGTACAGCTCGGGGCCTGTTCTGCCTGAGGAAGCTCTTCATGTCTCCTCCAGTCATGAGCTCCAGCAGGATGAAGCGGGGCAGAATATGCAGACTGACTCCAATACAACGCACAATGTTCTGATGGCTGAACTTACTGCAGACACAAACGAAAGAGATACAGGTTTAATAAATCTACCCAGGTGTTTGTGTGCTGTGTGCTGTGTGTGTGTGTGTGTGTGTGTGTTTGCCATGTCAGTTTGTCAGTGGAGAAGTGTGGGCCTCTGTATTTAAGCTTGAGCAAATATTTCTAATGCATACACACACACACGCATACACACACACACTCAGAGAGATCTGGCCAAGTCACTGACTATAACCAAAACTAGAATGATGGTTATGAAAACAAGCAGCCTAATGAGAAGAACATGGCTGGCTGTGAAAGTGACGGTGTGAGAGTGTTTGTGTCTGGAGTGCCTTCTGTCTTGCACATGTGAGGGTTGTCCTGAGAGAGAGAGAGAGAGAGAGGGTGATAGCTAAAGAGAGAGGGAGAGAGA
Organism: Aphredoderus sayanus; assembly: GCA_027564795.1. NCBI lineage: Eukaryota > Metazoa > Chordata > Actinopteri > Percopsiformes > Aphredoderidae > Aphredoderus > Aphredoderus sayanus. The sequence goes on along the minus strand of JAODUG010006059.1, from coordinate 154 downwards.
GAGAAAGAGAGAGAGAGAGAGAGAGAGAGAGAGAGGGTGATAGCTAAAGAGAGAGGGAGAGAGAGAGAGAGAGAGAGAGAGAGAGAGGGTGATAGATATAGAGAGAGGGAGAGAGAGAGAGAGAGAGAGAGAGAGAGAGAGAGAGAGAGAGAGA
>JAODUG010006050.1:3538-25606 GCA_027564795.1 Aphredoderus sayanus | reverse complement strand
TTTTTCATCTGATCACACAATCAGCTGATGGGAGTGAACTGTTAGTACATTTGTTCACCCGTGACCACATAAAGGCGAGGATTTATAGGTAGTGTCAGAAGCAAGTCACCTATTTTTGTACATTGCAATAAAACCACTGTTTTGGGTGTGTGGAATGTGCCTACCTAATATCACCCACCAGCAGATGCTTGTCCTTCTGTTTTTCCAACAGTTTGGTCAGATAGGCCCCCACACGCTGTGCATTACCTAGGAGGTCCTCTTTCTCAATCACATCTAGGACGGCCAAGCCGATGGCACAGGACACCGGGTTCCCACCGAACTGAGAAATCCAAAACCCAGACTTAGGAAAGATTACACCCAGGTTTGGTTTCCCCCGCCAGAGAAATAGACTGGGAGATCACCAAGGCACTTGGGGTTTCAGGTTCATTTGCATCAACAACATCTATAATCTACATTTTAGGTTCCTATTTAAGTAGTTAAGCAAGAATAATTCTGACATTTCAACTAGCTGACTGAACAAATTGTAAGCACTCCAAAGTAACAAGTCTGCTGATTCTCAAAGTTGGATTATTATATCCCAACCAGATAGTTTTTCTTCCTAGAACAGACTGTGTTTTTGTCCGTAATGTGGAAACCAGATGTGTTTGAGTGCTCAGCAAATATGGACAATATGTTAATGTCAAGGACAGTTTATGATCAAAGTAAGACGTCAGACTTAATGCCTTATTATTCCCATAAACGATGACATCTCATAGGAATGACAGATGGAATTTGTGTTGTTATAATTTTACATTTGGGCCGTACCAGCCAAATACGTGATTTTTAAAGACATCATGAGGGTTAACAACATTGCTGTGATAAATGCAGGTTTGTAGAGCTAGCTGCATTGGGTACTGCTAACAATGCTGGTATACACAGGTTAAAATAAAGTGCTCTTACAGTATTAAAGTACTCCATCCCATTAGACATGAAGGCCTCTGCCACTTCTTTGGTGGTGACCACACACGACATGGGGTGCCCATTGCCAATGGGTTTGCCCATGGTGACGATATCGGGCACAAAGTCCTCGCCCTGAAGTTGGAAGGCCCAGAAATGGGTCCCAACACGGCCAAAGCCAACTTGCACCTCGTCTGCGATGAATACGCCCCCAGCTTGATGAACATGTCTGTAGAATGACATGGCAGGCACACACGCACCTTGTCAAATGTGGTGGTATCCTAGCTGGGTAGTGCATTACACCTTGGAAGTTAGGGTGGCTTCGGGGGTTTGACCTTCAGCTGTAAGGTCATGCGTTTTATCCCAAATGGGCCTGGTTGGACCATGTAACTTAAACGTACTGTAAGTTGCTTTGGACAAATTAGGTCTGAATGTAATGTAACATGAGTGGGGATTCTATGGCCACTAAGGCTACACATGCAGTAGAACATCTGCACTTACAGTACCAACAAATATTAGTATTCTGCTAAGTTATTTTCTAAGATTTTATATTAATGGAGAAGAAACCACAAAGTAGTACCCAATGTATTGTGACACCAATACAGGTCAATAGATACATGCATACAGTACATAACTGTGAAACATCGTGCTAGTGTAGCAGGGAGAATGACATTGTGCTATAGGGGATACATACTGTGCTACTTTCTGGAAATAGCCAGCAGGAGGTATGACCTGCCCACCGCAGCTCTGCAGTGACTCGGCGATAAATGCAGCAATCTGCACAAAAACAAAACAACAAGTCAGAACATGACCCAATGCCAGCCAGGGTTCCCCGGAAGAGAGGTGGTGACAGCCCGGTCGATCGTCCTGTTCTGCCAGTGAGACGTTGTTCTATGGTAACGTGTAAAGGTGTTTTCAGCTGCAGATGTCAGGGCGTAAAACCCCGTTAGAAGCTTAACACATTCTGTACAATTCTGTGCTTGGCTGACATTCAGTCCTTGCCAATGAATGCTGGGTCATTCCCCTGGGCCGGGCTTGGGAACAGAGGGTTAAGGGCCAAAAAGCTTGGGCCATTTCAGGGGCCCTGTGTGAGAGAGACTGGCAACCAGCCCTAAACTGCCCATGTCCTTGGCAGGAACCTGAGAGGTGGGGGAGAAAAAAAATAAAGGAAGAGAGAAAGGGTGAAAAACAAATAACAACCAGGAAATAACTTAATATGTGGAAACATGTAGATGTAAGTGACCACAATTTGAAGTCAGGATATAGTTCTATGGATATATCACCTCACATCGAATCAATATTACGATTATTTTGGTTAGTCTCTGCATGTATTTAACGTTGGAAGCCACTACAAAAACTGCAGCTAATATTGTATCTGTGATCCAAAGCATTTTAATTTCATGCGATCAGTCTGAAAGACAATAAGCATGCATAACTCACATTTCTAGCATCTTCAGTAACCATGTGTCAATAGAGATCTCATCCAACTTAAATAATCTTTGCTTGAAATAGATGTAATATAGACAGAAAATGACATCAGACTAAAATCTCACCTTGCCTTCCTTTTCTTGGACTTCACGTATGATTTCTTTGACATCATCTGCATATGCTGTGGCTGGGTCAGGGTGGTCTGCTCTGTATTTGCCCCGGTACACATCTGGGCTTGGAGCCTGTATGGGAAATGTCACAGACAAAGAGATTAAAACTGTTAAAAATACAGTTATTGATTTATAATCTGAGCAGATTGTTTTCCCTATTAAACAAATATTTGTGATCTCTGGTTTACAAACTAGTGACTTGTCTACAGCGGTTACAGACCAGAAGAGTCACTAGTCTTACTGGTCACCCACTGAATGGGTAAGCAAAGACATGCATTATAGTCATCTATAACAAGCCCAGGGTGATTCCTTGTATAATCATGAATAAAATATGCAAGCTTGTGAAACAGACCGAATCTGCGCACCGCTAGCCTGTAACTTTAGAGCTACCTTTTACCCAGGCAGCCATATCAAACTACATTAATGCTATCAAAGTACAGCGCTAAATTCTGACAAGAACCCACTGGTGACACAGTTTGTAATTATTTGCACCAATTTCCATGAATCATATTTACATTAAAACTGGAATATTACAAGAAAAAATATAATTAGTACTGTACGATTAGACATAATTGTTTCTTTTGTGATAAGTATTTAACAAAACATTTAAAGTGCCACACAAACAGTTTCTGTTTAAACAGGTTTCAAATGTACAAATGTAAAGTGCCCTCTTATCTGAACCACACAGAAACCAACACCTTAAGGAAAGAAGTGACAATAGTCCAAACACACACACATATGCTTTTCCCTGCCAGGCGCGTGTGTTTGCTTGCGCTAACAACACACATCAGCCTGTCAGGGGCCGGCAGTGTCTTTTGAGTCATGGCGTTTTGATGCTGCGCAGGCAGGCACAGAGTCACTCACCACATGGACCCACTGGTTCTTGTCAGCAGCTGACAGCTGGTGGAACTTATAGGGACTGATGTCAATGAGGGATGAAACGTGACCATGGTACGCACTGGGAAACATAGACACACACACACACACACACACAGAGAGCACATGAAGGCTGATCTTAACTCCTCTCTACCCCTCCCTCCCTTGAGAGTTCATAGGCTCGCACAGTTCTCTACACCTCCCCTTACAATATTCCATGGACAGTTTAAAAATATAAACTGTGCGCTGCGTAAAAAAAGAAATGTGTTGTCTCTGGGTGCACTCATATGCAAGGGAGGGATGTACTTTGTTTATTTGATCAAATGTTTAAACATACCCTTATATACTAATAATAAAGTAACCCTACTTAAAGTAATAAAGTAGAACTACAGTTCTGTGAGCATTCCTCATACATATTAAGTCCGGGATAGCTTATGAATTAATATGGTGGGAGGTGGGGTGAACCTCAGTTCATACAACATACATTGAAGATAAGCTCAACTTTTTCATATTGCTATGACTTCAAATCCTACCAACTGTACTCAGAAAAACACACTGGTCATTTCGATCTTATTAATCCATATAGGCCACCAATACCCCCGTAAAACCCATACTACAAACGCATTGCCTAGTCAGGGCTTCCTTTGCAGTGTGAAGATATGTTGCCTTTACACTTCTAAAACCTCGCTTTAAGGGTCGGCATACAGGAGAAAAGTCTAAAACCTTTACTTTAATTGTACAAAGCAGATACACGTTTAAAACAGAATAAAATATAAAAAGAGAAAATGGAAAGCCAATCTTCTATTGACCCTGAAGGTTGGAGAACTTATCTGATGCTTCTAGGCGTTTGCTTTTACACGTTATAGAAGGCATTGTTAAAATATGGCTTACTGATATTAGTTATTGTTTAGATCATTTAGACATCTACTAATCTGTGATAGAATAACATTGACCTGTCAAACTGACACAGTCCAGGATAGAAAAAGGCTTGGGATTTTCCTGTGTTTAAAAGAAAGTAGAACTGTGTTAAATCACTCTTCCCAGACAGTGACTCTTATTCTTACTTTTCTTATTCATGCAAGCACATTATTGTCATCTTATTTCTACACATGAATGTACGTAAAACATTTTGCAAAAACATTTAAGAGATATTTCATCGGCTTATTGGTGGTGAGTAGCCTTCTCAGAGAAGAGGTATTTCCCCCCTGCCCCAGTCTCTGTGTGTGCCCATGTTGTATCCTTTGGGCTCTAATAGTACTGGCCTTTGTTTTTTATTTAGCAGATTTCTAACAAAAACCTGGATATACGCAATTTATGCTAATCTAGTTTACATGTTTGTTCCCACCAACTGACGCTGGTGCCAGTGACACTTTAATACATGGCACTTACTTGTCCAGGGTAATAATATCTTTGTGTCCTGTGTACTGCCAAGCCAGTCGTAGTGCCAGGTCATTTGCTTCTGAGCTGAAGTTCAAAAGGGCAATGGTTACTTTCAGTTACTCAGTCACCACAGAATACACACACAGTAAAAACAGGTTTGATTAGACAGTCTGAGTTGATGCCTAATGATAATTTGCTTATCAATGTTATCCTCCATTTTTATGTAAGAGTTCATGAACTCTACTGTATGGTGATTGTAAAGACATATTTTTTGTTTCAGAACTGAGGAATGACAGGTTAAAGGTCAGGTGAAGCAGGTGTTGGTAAATATCTGTTGAACTTGTAAAATAGTGAATATGGGAATAATCTTGAGATATCTAATTATATAATATATAACAGTATTATATGTTTCCTCTGAAAAAGACACAATCAACATAATGTTTGTAAATGAAATTTGTCTGTGGAAGATTTTGGATTATTATTGTTTTTATTGCAGCTCGTTAGAGCACCAAATGCACCTGAAACATTTTTGTTATTTGGACAGGTTTCGAAAGACCTTTGTTTTTGTTGCACTTGTTACTGTATGACTTTGTTAGGAAAACATTTGGATGCTTTTACTGGATGACATGCCTGCAACTCTTTAGACATTCACAACACTTAATGGTGAGTCATTCACAACACTTAATTAATGGCCAGTCTCTGTCTCAGAAGACCTGTCTCAGAAGTAGAGGCTGTGGATAGTTATGTTATCCATGCATTAGCTATGGCAGGCATTGCCTCCAAAGATAGGTCTAGGTTGCATGGGAGTAAACCTAATACCTTACATCAGTAAAAGTGTAATAATTAATGAAGATGGACATACCCAGAATTGACAAAATAGCAAACGGACAGTTTGTCGGGTAGAGTAGCCTGTATTCTCTGGGCATACAGGACAAGGTTGTCGTGCAAAAAACGAGAGTTTGTATTGAGAAGTCCCATCTGCTTAATCCCGGCATTCACCACATCTGGGTGGCTGTGGCCAACTGGGTTTTAATATAAAATGGATGAGACAAGACCAGACAAGACAAGAAATGCTACACACTTACACAATACTCACATTTGTATTACAAATTCGGCTTATATTACTGTATTCATAAATTAAGTAGGGAAGACTGGGGGGACATTTTCTACATTTATGTCTGTATCTAGAAACGTTTATAAGCCATCCATTTAAAATGATACAAACTATTTAAATGTGTCTGCTATTAAATGGTGTAGCTATAATATCTACAATGCAAACAGAAAATGCATGGTTTAGTCTCAAACACAAGGAGTGAAATGTTACAATTCACCCCACAGTCATACCCCATAGTTGGGTGAAATTTAACCCCGCGTTAAAATGTAACATTATGACAAGGATTATGATAACATCTTCTAAAAAGAAAATACATAAAGATTTTTATTCAACACATAATTAATGTGTGTGTGTGTAGATATGTGTGTGTGTGTGTGAGAGAGAGTGTGAAATGCATATTATCAATTACTAATAAACTTATAGGCTACACTTATTATTGTGTGTGTGTGTGTGTGTGTGTGTGTGTGTGTGTAGGTGTGTGTGTGTATCTTGCACCCAGTCACAACACTGATATTCAATGAAAACCTTTAAATACAACTAAAAGTTTGCTTGGAGGTAATGCTGTAACATGTCTGTTGTTGTTACAACTAACACAGTGTCTGGTTGGTTGTTACAACTAACCCAGCCTCATGTAGTCATCGACTATCTTATCTTACCAGTAACAGCGAAAGTTTTAGCACTAACAACTTGCATCAAAGATATTTACATAGACACTCAATAAACGTGATTTAGGTTTGATTATCTTAAATTCAATGCAGGTAATGCATGTTCCTACTTTCCCACGTGTGCAATAAAACTAATTTAGGTATGTGCAGAGTGAATCAGGTGATTGGTAACTTGTTCATTATTAGATAAATCGTGAGTGTTCCAACTGTCCCGCATGTTAACAACTCCCCGCGGTCATAACACAGGCCTCTGCTAAATATGCTTAGGACAGTGTGTGTTTGTGTCTTTGCGCCTCTTTGCGAGAGATGAGTGAGTGGTTACCGTGGGCCACATTATTGATGCAATCCAAGTACCGCTCTCCATTTTCATCATACATGTACTGGCCTTTGGCACGCACAATCTTGATAGGGTCATGATCGAAGAAAACCTTACAAGATGGCCTGTAATGGAGAAACTATTAAAATGAACCCCAAATCTGGATTGTTTAACAGCGTTACTCGTGTATTTAAAAAGAAAAGACATATGACAAACCAAGACGACTAAAGCTTAACTCACCATAGGCGACAATCTAGAGAAAGCTATCTACAACTAACATGCATATCTTGTAATTTGACGGTACAATTAATAATAAAAACAATAAAATTACAATAAACCTTAGGCCAATTTAGCAGCAGGTGTGCAAAATATGCCGATGTTATATAAAACAAAATTTGCACTCAATGTTTAGAAGCTATAACTATATGATTATGAACTCTGAAAAGTAATATGTTTTGAGCTAGACACAACTGTAGAATAATTAGGCCCAATAAATTAGACGTTAGATGCGCCATTCACCCTACCCTCTTACTTTTAAACATTTAAGAGTCACGCAAATAACTTGGCAACGGTGGCAACCATATCCACACAGAATATAAATGATCTTACCCGATGTGCTTTTTTCTCAAGCCAATAGTTTCAGTCTTATCAAAGATTTCCGTCGCCATTATTTGGTTATAGAAGGCTACGCGTTATATTAAAGGATACCTTTTCACTTCCAGATTCTCTGTATGTCAGTTCCAAAGAGAAGAACGCACAGAGCGCACATGAACCTTCTGTGAGCGTATTCCCACACCCAAACACGCTCAAACGGCCAGCCTTCCCAATATGCTGCCACCTGTAGGCGTCACATAACGTGCAGGTGGTGCGAACACTGAGCTTAACCTTTGACATTACAGTTGAAATCGTTTCATATAAAATGCACTATATATATATATATAGTCTTTATATCTTTTATATATGAGATACTAAAATATTTTTTTTAATGTATTTTAGTATCTCATATTGACATAAACAATACATTACATTTTTAAAATGCCTTATTGAAAGAGACCATTCCCACAATACACATACACTGTATGTGACATACAGGTATATACAGCAGGGCTATGTCTAAAATTGATTTATATACAGTATAAACACAAGGTCTGTCAATGTGTAGTTGAGAGACTGCATTTATTTTGCTCCAACTGTACAGTCATATGAAATGTCATTCTTAAAATAATAAAGAACATGATCTTCAATTAAATTTCAAACAAAGTGTTTAAAAAAATGAACATTACAAATACAGAACAAAAAATAAAAGCACAAATTAAGAAATTAAACTGACCTCAGTTAGGCCACCATTTGGGAAAATAAACTTGTTCTTGCATGTGCAGTATAAAGAGATTGTTTGTATAGGGTATCTTATCTTTTGCAGAAAATAGAATTAGAGTTTCAGATACAGTTGCGATTCCATAAGAGTAAAAGTGGCACCGGACACATGGATGTACTGTATGCTGTAGTGTGTGTGATTTAGGGGCAAGAAACTAGCTTATAACCCATCTTCACAAATTAGATAAAGGACCTTGTTTGTCCATTCATGAACAGACAGCAAAGAGGAGTTGACACCATACCTGGGAGACAACCCAGTCACAGTACACTAATAAAACAATATTAATAATGACAACAATTAGCTGCACATACTGAAGATACAGCATAATACCGTATGTGACAAAGGCTGGAAATCAAATAAGAGTAAAAGCAGCAATAACACAGTTCAATAGATCAATAAAAGTTCAGTATGGAAATTGGTACTGTCAAAGATTAAAGGGACAAAATTTGAGGCAACAATATATCAATCCAAATCAGTCTTATCCATATTTACACCGTTTCTATTGTAGGTAAATTAACATTTTAGTGGTAAATAGGCTAGCATAATCAAACAAATGAAGCTATATAAATCACCTTCATGTGACATTATATTCAAGCTGCATTTGATGCTGCACACACCAATAAAAGAATAAATTGCACTTTATCAAATGAGCACACATTGAAACATTACATTAACAACCCACTATACATATATCAACTACATTCAATGCAGAGAGAGAGAGAGAGAGAGAAAGAGCGAGAAAGAGAGAAAAGCAGTGATAATATTGATATGCTGTTGCATGACAAGCATTTATCCTTCCACACTTCAATGCTGCCTTGTCATAGCTAAAACGAAAACATGTGTACAGCCAGTAAGGTGTATAAACATTCTTGGCAAATGCTTTCATCCATCTGTAGGAAATGCACATAAATACACACTGGAGAGTATATGGCAGTGCATGTAAAACCATTTCTTTTGTTCTATTGTGATTTGTTAGATACCATTTATAGAAAACCACCACATCAAAACAGACACAACAACTGACTATATTTAAAGGGACACTCCATGATTGTGTTATAGCGAACCACACATTCCCACCTTGTAGGGAGAAGGGTAGAGAATGGGGGTGATCCTAAAGATGGGAGGAGGAGAGAGGAGTGCAAACTACTTAGAAGGACATGCCAACACTGGTTTCAACCACATGAGATATTCTGGACACAAAGCATGTTGCCGCTTTTAAACCAGAAGTCACTGTCACATGAAAGGAATGCCTGCTAGAAACTGAAATGCCTTGATTTAAGAAAATATAGAAAAAAATAAATAATGTACCACTTAAAATAGTGAGACAAATACAAAAGTATATGCGCAAAATTATTCCAATACAAAAAATAACAATAAAGTAACTGGTTTACTGGTTGTTGCCACTGCCCAAGTTGGGCCACTGTTAACGTAATGGATAGCACCAATAATAAAACCAGTACAGATGAGCCTATCCATAACATTATGGATTATTAAACTTTATGACTGACCACAAGGACATGTAGTTTGAATCCCACTGTTGTTGCTACAAGAAAAGTTCAATCTTATTATTTCTCTCATAATAATTTTGTACTACACCAACTATTTAGATATCACTTCGCATATGGTTACATCTTCCAGAATGAGTTTATTTTTAATGTGTATAATTTTAGTAATTACATAATTATGAATAAATCACAAGCTAGTCACACAAGCCAGAAGAGTCTTGTGTTGTGAACTGAATCCCACTAAGAGGCTAATTCATTCTGGCATGAAATGCAACCTGCCAACAATTAGTGTGGATTCATAAAACTATGTCATACATTGAGCATGTCTTTCACTGTAAGGTAGATTTTCTATTTTAAGACATACAATAGGTTGCTCTGTTAAACCATATGTCCTACTGAACTGGAACACAAAGCAATTTCATATCATAAACTGGATAAAAGTGTCCTCATCTACAAAGGACCACGCCCGCTTACTATTATTAAAGCTGTTTGCTGAGCCTGTAATTCCTTAGACATGCTAAATAGGTACACCACTTATTCAGATTTATTTTTCAAGAAAGTCAAGAAATACAAGAAACTGTATTTTTGCAGTGTCTGAAAAATACACTGCATCCAGTTTATGAATGAATAACTAGCATATTAATTCTGAAACTGGTTCATAGTGACAAACAAAATGTTACTTTAAGTAAGGTGTAACCAACCAATGCACAGATTTATCCTTTGAATTGCACAACACCCTACTATTTGTTCTCATGAAGACACAATGTACATATCACCAGAAATACAAGTGACAGTGTACATTTGGATGCCTGTTTTCTTAACACTGTGACTAACATTACAAAGGAGAGGTTACCATTCTTCACGAAACCATTCCCACAACTCTAAATAGAATATACATTTCTGATTAAGGAATGGATAACAAAAGCTTGAGGCACCAAAGGCTATCAAACACAAAATAGAAATGAGTAAGAACGAGTGAACAAAACCAAAAAAACTAACAAAAAAACATTCCATTTCATCTCATTTGTCCTTGAAGCACCGTCTGTTATGATAGACAGATGCTCCGGTCAATGACCATCAAAGGATAACCGGGATAAGCAAGTGTCTCCTGACAACTCCCACTGGTGATCCAATCCTACACCTTAAGGAATCTTCAGAAGGCCGGTCACACCCATTTCCAATGCCGGCCAGTGCAGCAAATCTTCCAAGCCCTCCCTCTTTTGGTGCACTTGTGGAACCACAGCAATCACATGGGTGAATGCCTGCGGCTAACGAACCGATACCGCAGGCCTTGGCCGCAAATAAAAGTAACAAATAAAGCAGAGCCCATCTTTGACTTTCAGGGGATCAACTTTTCAGGCTACCAGCCAGGGTGTGACTCCCTTTGGAAACATTGAAAGCAAAGCAAAAAACAACAAGGTACACACGTTACTTATTCGAGTCATCTGGGTATTCTGTGTTGGCAGCCAATGTTAGTGTTGTTTTTGCAGAAGCGATATTGGAACCACACAAGTAACACATGTATTTACTAATACAGATAAACAGCTTCAGTACAGCACTCATGCTTTATCCAGGCGGGCTAGGGGTGTCCTGTGTGAGAGTCTCTGCTTTATCTTTTTTAGTCGCAGGCTATGGCATGGATGGGTTTGATGAGCGTGTGAAGACGCAGAGAAAACAAAACAAACAAACCAACAAACAAACACCTAGAGCGTGGTGTTAGAAAGCTTGTCCAGATCCCCTCCAATGTCTCCTTCACTTCCTCGGCCTCGTTATCTCACCTTTTGCTCAACTCCCGCCACCCCCCACCCCACACACACACACGAGAGCTGGCCGGGAGCTCCAGTCTGAGCCAGGCAGAGGCCGGGGGTGCCAGCCGTCAAGGATCTGAACTCCACGACAGCGAGCAGGACACACGGTTTGGTTCCCCGCACGGAGAGGTGAGTAGAAGCGTTTAAGGATGTGACACTCATGGCGGCTGGCTTGTTTTTATGCGTCATTGTACACATAGATTTATTTTAGACTTTTTTTCCCTTTAAAAAAAACTATAAATACCATATATATATGAAGCATTATTTACAAACTCCATGCGATTCTGGTTAGAGTGCTCACTGTAAGAAAAACACAAAAGACAGATAATGACTTGAAGATGAGTGACAAGTATGTTGTTTTATGACTCTTTCGGATAAACATTCAGGTTTGACAAAGTACAATCCATGCAATACAAGTTTTAGGCCAAGACTAACCCCTTAGGCTTGGCCCAAGGGTACCTAATGGGACATTAGGTTAATGTATCAATATTTCAACTTAGTCCTTTGTGAAATTTTTATAATTATTTGCCATCTGTTTTAATGGTGTGTACAAACTTGCTGGTAATTTTGATATAGAGAAACATTTCACTTGACCCTTCTCACTGGTCTGGGTGGCTTGTATCAGGTTTCCTTCACAGTTAAATCATGGCATAAACCAGAAATTGAATTGCATAAGTTACATCACTCATGATACTGTAGCAATAAGTTTTGATCTGGGACTTTCCATTTAAAAAATTAAATGTATTGTTTTTGAAAGTTTATTTATAATAATAATATTAATAATAATAATAATAATACATACTTTATTTAATAGAGCAGAGATACCTTAAAAACTAAGTTTTAAAAGTGCTTTGACAGGCAGAACAAAGCAGAATAATCAGTTAATTAAAATAACATTAATATTTACAAAATAATATGTTTCCACATATATATTTATGCATTATGTATATGCATAGTGTAAAGTATTAGCAGAGTGAAATGTTTCTCAATTGTAAAGCTGTCAGTGAGATCTTGATATGTACCATTATAAATTATGGGAAACAATACTTAAATAGGTCCTGGGTTGAAAGATGTGAAACTATTCTTTAATTGTATTAAATATTAGGAATACCCACACCCACTGTTTCCATTCAATTGAATGGCCTATACTGTACAGTTGAATGTATTAGTCAGTTGATCATTAATGTTTTCACATTCGAGATGTCAAATGACTTAAATGACTTTATATAAATGTAAATGTTTACTTGCTACCAGTGGGTGTGAATTCATTCCTGACGTTTTGTGCACAGTATCTGTACAAAATATCTTTCAAATGTTCAAAACAATGTGGTACCTTTTGCCAGCACCCAGGCATTGGTAATCCATCAGGGCCCTGTATGAGGAATCACAGTGGGTAAGACAGATTTCATGAGAAACTGTAGGATTTAATTTACTGTTTCCAACAATATTCACCATCACCTACACGCATTGAGATTATCAAACAAACAGCATCCCATAATTAACTATAATGGCTTATAAATTCATGCCCTTATTGTCAAAAGCTCCAGCATCTAGTTGAGGAAAATAAAGGTGAGCCTGTAGATTTTTAAATAAAAGATTACTGAAGTGTTATAATATTCCAAAACTACATTACTAGAGCTTTAAAACACTAATTATAACTAGAAAAAAAAAAATATATATATATATATATATATATATATATGATCAAATTATAAATAAAATATATATTTAAAGTCACAAGAATATATAGTATTCTCATTCATGCATGTAATACACAGCAATATGTAGACTTATTTCATGCAGTGCATTTTTGTGTAATCACATATGGATGGAAATAAATATAATTAAACATGTCCAACTGATTGCTGCTTCTTATATAGTAGGTTCAAATACTGCCCATCTTTGACATCCTATTCAGTCTTTATCAGTATTAAAACAATCATTTACAACAAACACTTCAATATCACCTCCGTAACTAATAGTAATTCCCAGAGTAAACAAACTTACGCAATATACAGCACTATATTAGAAACATTGTCAAATATTGGCTACTGATCTTTGGAGAACTAGCAAGAAAGAACACACTGTGGCACATTTCACCAATAAGATATAAGGAGTTCACTGGCTGTCCCTACCAACGCAATCTAGTAAGTGTGATTATGACTGATAAGTAACTCTGTATTTAACTTGATTGATTACATCTGTGGAGAGCTGGCTGCACTTCTCCAATGCAATACTGTGCCGTTAAGAGCACAAAAACACAATATAATAACCGCTTGGATGGACACCAAGTGCTAGCTAATTGAATAACAGATACTGTAGTTTCTCCTAAAATATGGTCTAAGCGCCCAATTGGTACAAATAGAGGTGGGAAAAAATGAATTAACAGGGTAAAGGATGGGCTCCATGCACCTGTTTTATAGGCACCTCATCAGTAAAGGAGTCTTTGTTAGCATTACGTTAAACAGAAAAGGGTCCATATAGCAATAAACTGGGAGGGTACAGGATATAAGCTGAAAGGGAACAGGATATAAGCTTGCGAGGGAATTTGGTTAGGAAGTGACTTCACTAATAATATTGATATACAGTATGATTATAAAACATATCCACAGAAATGTTCACTGTGTATATTTCAATGTATGGTATTGTAATCCATAGTGGGCAGCTTGCGGTCAGAAAGTTAGTTAATGTTTCCATATGAAAAACATAATAACGTAATGTACTTCTACAATGGTGAGCATGCAATTGTGGCAGCCATGCATGTGTATGCATTACGTGATAAGTGACAGAGTACGCTATTAAGTGGCTGGGAATGAATCAGTCCACATGCGTGAGTGTGAGTGATGCTTGGTGGCTGCACCAACATGGCCGCCTGGTTTCCTTTGTAAACTAAACAGTGAGTGGCATGCGTGGAGAGGAGACAGAGGAAAGAGAGAAATACTGTACCAATTGGCACGGGGCATCGAGCCCGTCCAGGCCAGGCTGCCCCGGCTCCCCCTTTTCACCCTTAAAGCCCCGGAAACCCTGTTTGTAAAGATGACCTGGGAGGGTTACTGGGAGAGAGGTGGACAGCGCTAATCCCGAGAGTTTGTCCACAAAGTGGGCTAAAGTGTGGGGGGTGTAAGGCAGGAGCAGCCCTGTGAGCTTACAAACACCAAAATCCAGTCCCATCCCTCACCATTAACTTAAAGGTAATCTATTACAGAATTCAAGTTTTGTCAGTTAAGTTAAGAGTTGTTTTAAGGGACCCAAAAGGGCGTAACACATGGTGTCACAATCATTTGGAAACATGTCTAACTGGCAATCAAAACAATTGCGTAAAAGAAGTGTAACAGCATTTTTTAAATGTCCAACCTTCTTTCAAACATTTCAGAGGTCTCAAACTGTAACATTTTGTGGTTTCTAGGTACCATAGGACGTGGGTGTTTGTTTAACTTCAGAGTGCTCCTCCCTTTTGGGGTACATCGTTCTACGTGGCTAGGAGGTGGTTTCCAGCTCACTGCGGGCACATACCAATGGACAGGGAGCATCTAATCCAGGGGCACCCTGCTCTCCTTTCTCGCCCTTGGGCCCTTTTTTGCCCTTCTTTCCCTTCTCCCCCTGTGGATACAATCAGTCGGTCAAGTCAACATCAGTCTGGATTATTTGGGATAGCACTGCTATTAGACGGGGAGAGGGGCAGGGATTAAAAAGTGATGGCTAAGGGTCAATGTTAGAGAGGTTCAAGTACCAAGAGGAGCCACATTTTCTAGAACATTCTTTAGGAAAGGAAGAGCACAAAGTAAGGGGTCAACACAAAGGAGTGGAAGGAGAGAGCCGGTCATCAAGGGAGCTCAAGGGCACAAGGGAAAGAAAAGAGTAGCAGGGAAAACACCTCTGGATAAATGGAACGCAATTAATCACATCCATTTTATATTTAAGTAGTTGAAACTGTATCCCTAAATACTTAAGTTAGGCTTGTAAATGTTTTAAATGTGAGTTTAAATTTGATTAACTGGCTGATTAGACCTCTTCATCCTATGGGGTTGAAAATCAGCGGATATCTTCTGAAGTCAACAAATGTCATAGAAAAGATAATAATAACAATATAACTAATAAAATGGATCACATTTAAGAAGCTTTTCTAAAACCAGTGGATATATTCAGCAAGTTCCAATATTCACTCCAATACCTGGTAAGTTTAGGTTCTGTTTCATGTAGGAAAACTACATAAATGAATTCAGAGTTGTGAAACAGAGAAAATCTAACCATATTAAGTAGCCTACCAAATAATGAGATACAGTTTCAATGAGAAATTCAACATTTATCACATTATAAGTGGTTTTCTGTGTACAGTAATCTTGACACAAACACAGTTAGTATTGAAAACTCCAGTTCTAAAAGTCTACAATTTAAGCAAGCGCAAAGATGTGTTAATGTGTAGATTTCATGCGATGAAAAGTGAAGAGGATAGAACACAAAGGTGTTTTTCATCTGCCTGTTGTCAATGGACTGAATGTTCTTTGCTTATTTGTGATCTACTGTATGCTCACATTAAGATGTGTTAAAATCACTTTTTGATGTAAAAATGTGAATTAATTTGTGATTTTAAAAAATGAGATGGCAAATCAATTCAATGGTGGAGAACAAATGTTGGTTTGACAGATTTGGGTACAGTATGAAGACTACTGGTATTGAACATGGTATAGAAATAGTATAGAATTGCTACAGTTAATGAGCAAATTCAAACATTATTAAAACACTATTTAAAACTAATCTGACAGTATGAGAAATCTATTAAAATAAAAAAGATAACTTATATTGTACAATACTGTATATGTGTGTCTCACTTTGCATGTTTAAAATAGTCTAGTGACTACATTAGGTGGGTAAAGCAAGACCATAATCAAATCCTCAAAGAGAAAAGTATTTGTTCAACCTACTGTATGTTCAGACAATTTCATTGGTTTACTTTCCCCTACTGGAAAGCTGTCGCAAGTTGGGAAAGATTCCCGGTCAGGAGTTTTACTTTTTATAGTTTGTACACTGACAAATTACTTGTGTTGTACATGGTTGGTGCAAATACATTGTTAGACATTCACTGTCTATACCTAGTTTGTTCACCTCTCTGATAAATTACTGCAGAAATTCCTGTCTCATTGTCCATTGACATCAGTTCTTGTCTGCCATGTTAAGGGGTTGGTCAAGCCAGTATAGCATTTCTAAATCTACCTTTTCTCCTCTTTCCCCAAGGTCGCCTTTGTCTCCCTTTAAGCCTGGCAACCCCTGTGAAAGTACAACTCTAGTTCAATTATGGCCTCCTGAGGAAGGAAGCTGAACTCAAGCGTCAGTTAGCTATCCCTTTTCTGACAGCGCTTTAGGTTATGCAGTTGTGAAGGGGGCCGAAAGAGGGAGGATGAAAAAAGAATGATAAAAGTCAAAATAAACTGATGAAAGAAGCCAAACTGAAGGAATGTGGAACAAGGAGAAAATTGCTCTAAAAACACATTACAGCTGCTACATTTGGCACACAGTGTATTAGATGGACAAATCTTTCACCGTGACAGACAGTCAGTCATACGTTTTAGCTTGAAATTAGTTTCTCATATTTGAGAACAGAGCAGATAGAAAACCACTCACATCCAGGCCTGGTGTTCCAGCAGCTCCCTGTGAAGGAATGTTAGGAATTAGCATTGAAACATTTGAATAAACATACTGTATATATACTATAATACACATTCCTATTGAACTCACAGGTAGTCCATAAGGCCCCCTTGGTCCAGGTTCCCCGGGAGCACCTCTCTCACCCTGACACAGATCACATCATGTCACAAACTAATCCCATTCAATCAAGTCCCAATTGTAGCCCACTACGTGTGTACAGTATGTGCCAACTGTGTGCTTGCAATGCACAGGTATACATGTACAGTATGTGCCAACTGTGTGCTTGCAATGCACAGGTATACATGTACAGTATGTGTGCAGAAATGTAACAATACATAGTGGCCCAAAACGCAGACATCCCTAAATGCTTTGCAGTATGCTACACCATATTCCCATAATGTATTAGCATAGAGATTATGAGAAAAACAACCATAATAAGGAGGACACACAAACACCTCAGAGGTAGTGTGGACATGTATTAGAAGCACCATCACACTACTACTGCAGTAGGCGCACTGTGTTACTATGGCAGGCTTTAAACAGTTTGTCTTACTATGTCCCCCTTTGGCCCCGCCGGCCCAGAAGGCCCTGCAGGTCCGTCCATGCCCTGCCAAAAGAAACCATGACAACCCTCAGCTCAAATGATACACTGACTATTCACTACAACTACAGGCATCTCCTGCATCCATATTTACAGGGCTATTGTTCAAATGTATTTAAATGACCTGCGACCCCCCACCACCACCAACAGGTCCACCCAAAAACCAACACGCAACTACCTGGTAGCCAAATTGCTTATTATTTGTGTGTTAAAAAACCCTGACAGCCGATGCTAGTTGCGCATGCGATGGCCAGAAGAAACGTGTGCAACGCCGACACAATGCTGACACAGTTAATGTATGAGTGTGTGTTAATGCTGAGTTAATGGCACACAGGACAGACACGAGCCTGGGAATTCCTGCTGTGGCGGATTTGTAACGGTGTTATGCAACAAACTCAACTGGCCATTACTAAATTCAAGAAACACGTGCTTACTGAAGAACCTCAAGGGAACCAAATGTCAAGAAGAAACCTTTGCGGACCATTATATGGGGGGGTGAAAGAGAGAGAGAAAGAAAGAAATGCAGGATGGAGATTGGCGAGGAAGCCTCTTGGTCAAAATGACACTCACCCTAATGCCAGGCTTGCCGTCTAAGCCGGAGGCTCCCTGTGTCGTTATGGACGTATGAGTGACATGGACAAGGCGGGATTAGTACCAGATGAGCACAGTGGAAACAGACACTTAATTGCTGTTATTAGGGCAGGTTGATGGCAGGGTACACAACCACTAAATTACACGATACAGGGAGGTTTGGGAAAAGCAGTCGGCTCAAGCAAATTAACAATAATGAGACCAGACTACGGTTTGTACACACTCTAAATAACACAAGCACACACACAATATACATACACACATACACAAACAAGCCAATATTTGCACTAATGCAGTGGCTCCCAACCTTTTAGACCTTTAGTCAGTGTACAGTAGCTGAAAATCCCCCAAAACAGCCACCAGTAATATGATCAATTAAACGGATTCATTCATTAGTGGTATTATGAAACTAGATACAGTATTATTACAAATGATACTATGATACTCTGATACCTGTAGCGCTACTGTGGTAATAAATCCATTAGAAATCAACATCTCAAAAATGTCATTACTCATATACAGAATATTTATAACTATGCCAAAATATTATGTCAACCACATAGCCCTGGTTGAAAATCACTGCACTAGTGTACCCATGGAACTCAACCTTATTAAACAATGTATTAAATGAAGAAAGATTTAGAAAGGGCAAGCTAAATAAAACACAGGGTTATGTGAATAATGGCAATCCGTAATACAAGTAATGTAATCCATGTGCCATACTTACAGGGAGACCCAAGGGTCCGCGGTCACCTTTGTGCCCTGGTTCCCCTCGCGCGCCTTTTGTGCCATGCAACCCAGCCTCACCCTGAAGAGCCACACATTAATGAAGGTTAGTACCGATTTAATCACTTTTCTACCGCTTTGGTTCTGTGAGGAGCCCATTTGGAACATGATGCTGTATGCATTTGTTTTTGGGATCTGAGTTTTCAGTACACTGTAGCACTGTAGATGAAAAAGGATATGTTGTTCCACTAAACTTGGTTAACTTAAGGCTGTTCCAAATAAAAGCCCCATGTCATTCTAATTTACATCGTCATTTTTGACAGCCTTTTTCATCTTTCGAACTTTACTTTTCAGTTGATGTTTTATATAACATGCCTTTACTTGATGTTCTATTTGAATGGAAGTTGGAGGATAGGTCATAAATTACTTATTACAATCCAGAAATAAGACAAAACTGAACACATTTTAAACCATAATTTTTCACAATGTAATACCTAAATTATATGCTAGACAGATTTAAAAAATAGTACAGCTCTTTCAGCTCCTTTCAGACAGCACAACTCTTTATCTACTTTAAATTAGGGGGAACAATAAATCAGTTCTGATAGCCAGGCAGTATAGACAACCATATGATTTAGAGAAAATATAAATTCAGCTATTAAGCATGCACCATAATTTAACATGTGAAGAAGGTTATCAATTTAATTTCTTGCAGAGATTCACCTTTGGTCCTGGAAAACCATGGGGACCCTGAAAAGTGAGAGAAGAAAAGTCAGCGAGAATTTTACGATTGTTTTTTGTTTAAAACATCCAATCCAATTACTGTATAAGCCTATACATTTCCTTGTTTCAGCAGGTTGTTATGTTGTAATATGTCCTAACTATGCACATACCTGTATACAACGTGAACATACAACCTTTTACATCAAACTCACCATTGGCCCTGAGGGGCCATGAGGCCCTGGTGGCCCTGGGGGGCCAACAATCTGTGGATTAGATTATGTTGGTATTATTATTATCAATATGATCAATAGATAATTTCGGGGGAAAGTGCGGGATGTTTCAAATGACAACTTCTGACACACAGTTTCACATTCTTTAACTAAATATCTGTATTATAGTATAACAACTGGATTATGACAGACTTACTGAGGGACCCTGAGGACCAGGTAGGCCTGCATCTCCTTTATCCCCTTTCATTCCATTGTTGCCCTTTAAGAAGAAGAGATGCAGTTATTAAACAATATTTCTTTATCACACATGTTTATTAATCATGCATGTTAGTGTGCATTGTCTTATTATACAGAGTTAAGGGGATGTCAATCAAACAGATTTCAGTGCATGCCCAAACAGTCTTAATTCGAGGATTAAGCAGACAAATATGGTTGCTTCTTACCGGTAAACCAGGCAAACCAGTCGTTCCTTTCTCTCCTGAAGAGCCAGGGATTCCCATGTCTCCTTTGGAGCCCTTGTAGCCCTGAGTCAAGACAGACATGGGCCACAAGTAAGAAATTACTATGGTTCTGTTTGCAAAGGTGTATGTGGAATTAAGCATGTGTGGATGAACATTAAGTCAATTTCTGTGGATAATGGCCTCTAAATCAAATGTCTCATAAGAGTGTGTCATGCTAAACTACTACAAAGTAACTTACTCTTTCACCATCCAGTCCAGGAAGGCCAGGCATGCCTTGGTCTCCCTGAGTGAAGTATTAAGACAAAGCTCACATCTTTGTAACCCAATATTTCATCAAATTAAGCGCAGGTGCAGAGATTTAGCAGCCGTATATTGTACAGTATATTGAGGGAACATGCCATCAGTGACATGAGACTCAAGTTTAACATTTCAGAGAGACAGAATAAATGACAGTGAACACGGCTTGCATCATACGATTAGCACCAAAGTGTTTACCTTTATTCCCTGTGGTCCTATTGGCCCGGGAGGTCCAGGGGGACCCTAGAACAACACAGAGAAACAATTCCAAACATGAGACTATCATCTCCCAGATCACAGCAAGACCTCAAAAGACAAACTGTAAAAACATATTTGACCATCACACTGATTTAGATTATTAACAGTGAGTAGACATGTTAAGGATATGTTATCCATCAAAATTATATTTAAAATACACATACACATACCAAAGCAATAAACACATGTTAGTTGGCATACATGGATAAATAATAATTTCACAATAGCATTTCACTTGGGACCACCTCCAAGAATATCGATCCAATCCAGTCGCCTGAATGGCTTCGACATTAATGCTAAAGCATTTAGCAACAACCCCAGCAAGAGCCACCAACACTTTGATAAAAACAAGAGCTCAGTCTTGCCAGGCTCAGATAATTGTTAACCCTCCTGCTGTCCTCCGGGTCAAACTGACCCAACGCACTACCTTGTGCCAGCAGAAGGCGC
Organism: Aphredoderus sayanus; assembly: GCA_027564795.1. Lineage (NCBI taxonomy): Eukaryota > Metazoa > Chordata > Actinopteri > Percopsiformes > Aphredoderidae > Aphredoderus > Aphredoderus sayanus. The sequence continues at coordinate 4,056 of JAODUG010006050.1, read as the reverse complement.
CAATTCTAATTATACAGCTTACACAGACATTTGATGTGCACTGCTGGCACAACAAGGTAGTGTGTTTGAAACCTGAAGACAACAAGAGGGTTAAAATGCACGAAAAATAAAAAACAAAACATAAATAAATAAATAAATACACACAGCACTGACACTAAAGAGAACTACCCAGGTGGTACCATCTGCTGGCACATCAATTTCTGCGTTTGAAACCCGAGGACAACAGGAGGGTCAACCAAATACGTGTGTTACTTGGCGATATGAGAACAGGGCAGGGCAACACTGGGTGGGTTGGTGGGTTGGGGAGAGGGGGATTGGGCCATGCAATGACATAAAGTGCATCACTCATGGAGATGACACGTAGAGAATAGAACTGAATTACCGTTACTGTAATAGTGGTTATCTTCTGTAGTACGTCAACAGGCAGATAAAGAGGAGGAAGTGAAAGATCGCATGTTACTTAACAAACAAACCTTTGTGTTACCAATCTTCTATTCTCCACTATAGGTCTATATACA
>JAODUG010006043.1:0-28684 GCA_027564795.1 Aphredoderus sayanus | reverse complement strand
AATACATCTAGCTAAACAATGGCTGACAGGGGTGGGGTGGGTTGTAACACTTCTTTAAAAAGTGTTAAAACCATCCCATAGAACTAAGAACGAATTGATTTTAATATTTTTTTACAGAATGTCTTGGCAGTGTAAAAGAGAGACTGAAATGTGTCTGCCAGTCTTTTAGAGTCTATTTGATTCAGGCAGCAGACCTGTAAAGACTGACTCCATGTTAGATAAGCTGCAGCCTTTTGACGGTCAGTCCGTCGCTGTTCAGAGCCAGTGAGCAACGGACGGAATATGAAGTGCATTGACGCGCGATAAAATAATTGTCGCCGTTAATTAATTAAGCTGGGCTCAGTTATGCGTCAGTTATGCGTTAACGCGATAATGATATCGCGTTAACGCATAACTGAGCCCAGCTCTAGTTCTTTTATGTTATTGTATTGGCAAACGTTTATTTGTGTGACTACATTTGTGCAGCATTAAACAAGTCCTTAGGACATGACTGTGTGTGTCTGTTTGTCTTTCCTTCTTCAGGACTGCCCAGGCCACGGTTTCTCCCCAAACTTGAAGCTGGAGGCCGTGGACCTGATGGAGCCACGGCTGGTGTGTGTGGCTACCGTGAGGCGCTGTGTGGGTCGCCTGCTGCTCATCCACTTTGATGGCTGGGACAGCGAGTTCGACCAGTGGGTGGACCACCAGTCCCCTGAACTCTACCCTGTGGGCTGGTGCGAGCTCACTGGCTACAGCCTTCAGCCACCCGTCACTCAAGGTGACGTCCTCAGTCTGCGTTTATGACCGACGCTGTACATTAAGCGCCTATATTTACATCTCTACCAGGCAACTACCTAAAGCAACGATGTTAAAATGTATTGAGCCTGACGCAACAAATCCTCTGAATTCTATGCTAGTGACCAAACTGTATTTATTTTATGAAGCAATATTAACTGTACTAATTTCTAAGTATAATTGTGTGACACCCCCAAAGTTCCCAAAAGCCTCTCACCTGTAAAACGTGTTCCCTACTTTTTGATGCAGTAGATCCATCTGAAACCCAGCCGCCACGCACCAAGAAGAGCAGGCCGTTCGCCTTTGGGAAAAAGAGTAAGTCCTGCGTCTTGCTGTAGCTTTCAGCAAGGTTAATTTATCTTCTCCTCCCATGTGACAACTCTCTTCTCTCTCTCTCGCTCTGTTTGTTTCTCTGTCTCTCACTCTCTCTCTCACCAGAGAAGAGGTATATGAGGAGGAGGCCAACAGGTCTTAAATATGTGCAGCAGCAGTCCAATAAGGAATCCAGACCTAAAAGACCTGACCCACGTCCTGGGTTCAGGGCACCTAGTGGTGCCCCGGAGCTTCAGACAGTCCCCACACTCCTCCAGCCCAAGACTGAGCAGGAGCCAGAGGATGAGGAAAGTAAGTGGGCACAGTTCTTTAAGTTTATCTTTCAAGTAAACCCACATGAGATTAATTAAATTAATGAGCTGCTTCATTACTTGCATTATAGCATGTTGATCATGTGATCTTGTGTCTCTCCAGTCATGGCAGTGCAGGTGAAGGTGGAGGAGATGGAGGTGGAGATACCCATCGCTCCTGCAGGCTCACCTGTCCATCAGCCTTCTCTGGACAGAGTCAAGCAAGAGGAGGAGGGAGCAATGCTAGGGCAGAGTGTGGTAGAGCAGCACCACAGCCCAAGGACAGGGAGCAGAGCTCCAGAGGGAAGAGCGGTTAGAGACGCCAGCCCTGGACATGGGCTAGATATGAGGGACGAGGACCGGGGAGATCAGAGCTCCACAGAGAAGCCAGAGGCAGACGAGAGCCTTGCCGAGGAGAAAGGGCAGTATAAACCAGTGTAGATGAAGTACAGAGCAAGTGTTGAACGAAATGGAGCCAGTAGACAGTTCTGACAGTTACACTGTGTAGAGTGGACAGTATAACACTGCTATGAATTCTGTCACCTGTTTTGTTTTTGCATTATGTCTATAATATAATACGTTTGGGGTCATCGCTCTGCCTCCCTCCACAGGGCACCAACTACAGAAAACATCTAGTGGTGGTACTGTAGCAATTGAGTGCCTTAAGCACAGTGAGTGAATTCTGATTCGATAGTAATGATAATTAGTTTTTCGTTTAACTTTTTTTTTTTTTTATCTGGAATGTTCTTTGTTGTAAATGTACATCATTGTAGTATAATCATTGTAATACTAAACTACAGGTTGACTGACATGGTGCTCTTAATGAATGATTTTCTTTAACTGCAATAATAAACAGGAACAGGTTTAATACATTCTGAGAACATTGACACTATGCATATAGAGAAAACATGGGATGTAGTGGTTAAGGGAACTACAGTAGCTATCCATGATAGGCTGGTGTTAAAGAAACCCAAACATTACATACAAAATTCCTTTTTATCAGCAAATGGGTGATCTTATTGGCAAAAGTAATTCAGGATCTATTAAAAGTGTGCCTACTACCACAAAGTGATTTCCTAAAATATTTTCTACAGTTATAAATGTATTGAAAAGCAAGCAAATAATTTAAATAGTTAAAAAATAGTATAATTTGCCTGAGGAGCTAATCTGAAAGTTTGAAAAAGTTGTAGCACACATTTCATGGAATCACATTCAAGCCGCCCTCTTTGATTTATTTGCAGGTTTTGGGGTGGGACCCTTGCGAGCTTTCCGTTTAACCATTTTGGTTTTCTGGGATCCATAGCGCGCTGGTTTGGTGACTTTGGGCCCAGGCGTAGAGGGGAGACTCTCTCCCCCTGGGCAGGACTTAAAGACATGGACATCCTTGACCCTGCGACCTCTGAGCTCAGGAGGGTTAGCACAGGTGGCACGCACCTTCAGGTTCACTTTATCAATCCACCTATCACAAAACATTGTAAATGGGTACAATACTTAAGTGTAGTCTCAGAGATGTAACTATGGGTAGCAATGTGTCTTACATGCGTAATGGCAGCAAGGGGCAGTCACAGAGCAAGGGGTTATCAGCCAGGTTAATGACCTCTAGAGAGGTCAGAGGGTGGAGGTCAGGCACCTCTTCCAGTTGATTTCCTTCTAGAAAGAGACTCCTTAAACCTGGACCCAGTCCAGCCAGGGAGTCCCGGGACATCTGGTGTGTTGGAAGAACAGTTAGAACTAATGTTTGTTTATACAAACATATAACAATATATTTATTTATATACAAAATAAGTACACATATAAACAAACTTTACTTATGTTGTATATAATAAATATATTGTTGGGCATGGGTTATGGCTGAACATATTTAAAAGCCACTGATCTACAAATGTGAAACAGGTTGCTTATCTTAATAATCCACAAAGAAATTATATTTTACACGTTCACCTGGCCTCTGAAAACAGAATTACGCCTATCCACAGCTGTTTATGGAATGTTTTGTAAATTATGCTGTATTTTAATGTAATGGAAGAGGAAATGGACAGCATCTTGAGTAAGGATCTGTCAAATTAGCTGCAGCAAGAAGTGTAAAGCCTACACACCTTCTCCAATCCCATATTATCCAGGTACAGATGCTTCAGCGATTTAGCCAATGGCTTGAAAGCATATGACCCCACCCAGCGAATCGGGTTCCTGGACAAATTTAGCTCTCCCAGGCTCCCCGCCTTGCTCAGGGCGTCAGTGGGAACCTCCTTGAGCTTGTTTCCTCCCAGGTGGAGCGTGTCTAGGTCATTGGCCTGCTCCAAGGCCCTGGAAGACACACTAGCAATGGTGTTTGCTGTCAAATAGAGGCCTCTGAGCCCCTCTGCCCCAGTCAGGGAGCCTGTTTCCAGCTTGGAGATGGAGTTGTCCTCCAGGTGAAGTGCCAACAGGTGTGGCAGCAGTCTGAACGCACCCTTGGGGAAGCTGGTGAAACCATTTTTCTCCAAGTGGAGGTAGGTCAACTGAGGAAGACCTAAGCATAGAATGAATGTAATTATGTTTTGGTATGTGAAAAATTTTATAGTAAAGTATGTGTATACACTTTTGTAAAGCTGTACACACATTTTGAGATAACAATTTTGTACATTGCTCCCACAACTTTTCAGCTCTATTATGCATGTTTATACAAATTCTGTGGGATAAAGATAAGATGTGAGCCTATGAGGAATGTGAGGCATGCATGAAATCCTCCTTTAATACCAAAACAACAACGTTTTTGTAATGCTTGCCATACACTATGGCAGCATTTCCCAACCTTAGTCCTGGGGAACCTCCTGCCCTGCATGTTCTAGATGTTGTCCTACTCCAACACACCTGACTCAAATGAAGGGGTTAGAAGCCTGATAACGACCCATTTATTTGAATCAATCGGGGAGTGTACCTGTAAAGGCATCCGGGCTGAGCGAGGTGAGGTCATTCTCCGACAGGTACAGGTAGATCAACCCCTTCATCCCGCTGAAAGCTCTGCCCTCCACTTCAACGATCCTACAGCGCTGAAGGTGCAGCGACACCACCTGGGCGACGCCAGGGAAGCTGTTGCTAGGAATGTAGTGAAAGTGGTTCCCTCGAAGGTCCAGGAGTCGTGTGTCCGGCGAGAAGCCACGTGGTATCTTGGTGTGGCCACGATTCTCGCACGACGAATGGTGGACATTTACCTACGCAGAGGAGTGGAATGGGGTGGAAGTGTGTGTGTTTTATGTGCAGGGACCTGGAAGGGCTGGAGTCAGAAGCGTTTACATGGATCCTAATAACTTCCTGGTTGCGTTCTAGACTAAAGTCTAGACTTTAGACTACTGCTGTTTTGTGAATTGATTAGTGACAGTGACATTGATAGCACAGCTATTGTACAAACTCTGGACAAATCAACTGCTACACAAGAAGGGAATGGTAGCTATGGTGACTTCATCTGAAACCGAAATCCCTCAACCAATCGCACAAAATGCTCTCCCCGACATGCTTACGTAACAGGCTAACCGGTTTTATGATAGCGGGACCAGTTAGGTTGCAGAGCGATCTGTCAACTGTCTGTTGACAGAGCCAGGCCTTCTGTACTGACACACACACTCTTCCCCAGGTAATACACCCACCTCACAGGCACAGTTGGCAGGACACTTGACCTGGTTGAGATCCTCAGTGGGTGGTGGAATGACCCTGGTGGCCTCCTCATACTCAGCTTTCAGCATGGCCTCGTGGCTCTGACAGCGCAGGTCAGGGGGGTGGAGAGTGTCCAGCCGTTCTCCTGAGACATGAGCCGGTCCCCCACATGTCCCAGTGAGCTTCACCTTCTCATGAATAGCCCATTCCCTGGGGACCGTTATGAACACATAGGGTAGTCCTCCATGATGAAGGCTACAATAGACTTGATCTGTTGACCCATGGGAGTAAGCTCTTTTCACGTCTCTTGTTGTAGCTCATGTAATACAATCTAGGATTATGAGTCCTCTATTAACCCTCACGATGTCCTCTGGGACAAAATGACCCAAGTCAGGCTTGTGGCAAATAGAAGGCTTCCGTTATAGCTACATTGACAAAATGTGTGTTAAAAAGTACAACATGACAATTAGGGGTACATTGTCATCAGGGTAGCTTTCCATGTTTTCCTTTAAAAAAAAAAAAATAATAATAATAAATAGATTGTTTATTAACCCTCATGTTGTCCTCCAGGTCAAAATGACTCAAATCACTAGCTCTTTGTGGCAGATAGAGGGCGCTAAACCTAATTCTACAGCTTACACAGACATATGATGTGCACTGCTGGCACAACAAGGTGCGAGTTTGAAACCCAAGGACAGGAGGGTTAAAAGGCACAAAAAGCAAACAAATACATTTAAAAAATTAATTGATAAAGAAATAAATACACAAAGCAATGACAATTGAAAAACACAAAATTATACACAATCAGATGGTGCCGCCGGGTAGCCAGATATATATTATTAAGAACATCACGAGGGTTAAAACCTAATATGTTGTCAACTGTGCACTTTTTATATGGACCATGAATATGGTCCCTTTTCATACGTTATAAGTACACATTATCTCAGTGAAAGACTTGTACCATGTACAATTCAAAGACCAGGAAGCCTATCAATCAAAAGACTGGTAACGTGCTCCCACCTGAGTGGCCGCAGGTAGCAGTTGCAGTAGATGGGGTTCCCGGCCAGGATGAGGCGGGCCAGCTTGGGTGAGCCTATGGAGAATGGTTGAATGACACGCAGCTGGTTGTGGCTGATGTCCAGGTGGGTGAGGCTGGGGGACAGTGCTATGGCAGTGTTGGCCAGGTCTTGCAGGGACATGTGGTCCAGGAAGAGGTGGGTTAGCTTGGACATGGACACTGCCTCCTCCCCCAGGTAGGTCATGGGGTTGAAGCTCAGGTCCAGACGCGTCACCTCAGGCAATCTGGGGACAGATGCATTCGTGCATTACCTACTATACTATTCATTCAGTCATACATACAACATAAAGTGCCACTAACACACTGCTAGATGAACTATCAGATTCGAACAATTCTTTGCTTTCTAATCTCGTGTTCATGGCAACACTATGCGCTTTGGCTCAAAGCACTGACCTGGTCAGGGTCTCCGTGGGAAAGAACTGGAGCTCGTTGTGGTCTAGACTGAGACGGGTGAGGGTAAAGAGGCCAGCGAAGGCCTCGATATCCAGGTTGCTAAGAGAATTGTGACTCAGACGCAACCATTTGCTGTTCTGCAAACCCTGCACACACAATTTGTAAAGTCAGTAGACAGACTTGTGGTTGCACAAAAAAACTGGCCAACAGAATGGTGTAAAAATGTTTAAAACAACCATGACCATTGGGAAAATTAGTACGACTAAAGTGAAAACAATCCCCCCCTAACTCACACACACACACACACACAAACCCCAAAAAGCCTCTTGAAAACCTTGTGGGGAACCCACCTCCCACATTGAGGCTGAAGCTACAGTAAGATGAGCATGTGTGAGTGAGTACCTGGAAGGCCATGTTAGGAATGTAGACCAGCTGATTGTGTGTAAGGGACAGCAGGTTGAGGAAGCCCAGCTGTGAGAAAGCCCCAGGCTGGATCTCCTCTATGCGGTTCCAGTCAATAAGAAGTTGCTTCAGTGAGGACAGCCCATCAAACGACTCCTGAATGCAATCAAGAACAAGAGATCCGTTTCTGTCCCAACGGTGTTCAAGTGCTGTTGGTGTTTGTATGACGACATTTGATGATCATATAAAAACATAAGGAAAGAAGACAGAGATGGACCAGTATATGCTTATATGTGTGTGTGTTTGCATTGGTTCATCTGTTAAGCATGTTGCAATGTTTCTGACTTGGTAGAGTATCTCGATGTTATTGTTGGCCAGGTTAAGGAAGACAAGCCTGCCCAGGCTACGGAAAGCCCCCTCCTTGACAGTGCGGATGTTACAGCGCTGCAGAGACAGGTGGGTCAGATAGGGGCTCTGTTTAAATGCCCCATTAGGAAGTTCCTGGATGTAATTTCCCCTGAGATCCAGTTTCACTATAATCTAGAGAGATAGAGAATTTTTCAAGTCAAATAGTATTTGACAACACAACCTGTTTGGAAGTATAGGTGGACCGCTATTAAAATATTCCTGCACACGTACAGACCTCGTCAACTGGTGGGACTTCGGTTAAGTTCTTGTTGACGCAGGCGACAGTGAGCTGGATCGGGTCACACACACATTGTTTCGGACACTTCCCTAAACGCGCTCCCGGCACGCTCAGGAGCAGCACCAATAGAGGCCACAGGGTGGCTGTACAGATCTTGAGATTCATCTGACAAACGTACTGTGGAGAATCGACAGAGCCAACAACTTAGGCCTGTGTTGCTCATCAAAATGTTTAAAACAATTTTCAATTTACCACTTTCCAGTGTAGCATGTTGGATTATCATATACATGTTTATTATTGTTAATTGCTATCTTAGAATTGTGGAACTATGTAAATACACTTTGTTATAGCCGTAGGTCTATAGATCTCATCTCGGCACAGTTATAAATGCAGAGGCATTATCTCAATCACTTCACATGCCTAGTTGGGACAATATCCCAATTGCTGGGATTAGCATGCATGGCTTAATCTTTGGAAAACAATTTGCCTACCTGCGAGCCAAAAATGACTGGAATGGATCAATATGTAGGAAATGAAAGTCTCCAATATTCTTACAGATAAAATGTCGCATTAGTTTGGTTCTCTATAGCAGCGATTACGATAAGCAACCCGTGAGCAGAGAAAGAAATAATGGGAAAGGCGCAGAGAAATAAGAGACGGTGGAATGTCCGGGCAAAGCCAATATATCGGCGTCTCCTCGGGGATCAAAAGTTTAGACCGCAGTTGAGCGGGCACGATGGCAGCGCACAAAGACGCACAGTGTTTTCGGGCCGGGCACCACCATCCGGAGTTCTGGGCTCACTCCCGCTGAATGTCTGTAAATAAACGCCAGGAATGGTGTAGTCTACAGTTTTTATAGTCGACTCTACTCTCTATACGACCAACGATGTACAATATGTTGTTCTTATCGTCATCTTCTTAAATTTCTAGAGAATGTTTCTAGAGAAACTTGTGCTTAGCCTTGGTCGCTGAGCAAAATATATATTGCATATGTTGCAAATGTATTAAGCAATACATTCTGTCACAAGTGGGACTTGGACAAAGGTCCGGAGTGGGGCCACTTTTCAGCCCGGGAGTTTCAGGCCCAAGACAGGCCCAATTTTTCCATGATGGTGGAAATTTGATAAATACAGCAACTATCCTGTATTTTTTTTATTAATACCATGCTTCAACAAATAATGTAAAGGTTAAATAATAATTCACTTAAACTGAGAAGTGAACAAAAATATTCCACTATTCCACAAGGATAGGTTGAGAAATTAACAAAAACAGAAATAAATAAAACATTACAAACAAATCTATCCCACTCAACAAAAAGGGCAAAAGGGAATATACCAGGGGTGTCAGGCTTAGATTAGGCAGTAGGTTTGGTTTGTTGTAATGAGATCTCATGAGGGCCATCTTTGTGATTATTCTGCATGGGTATCATATTGTGATTTACTCCTTTACTACTACACTTCTGAACAAACAATGCATATTGATTTATCATGTACTGTCATATACTGTTCTTTCTAACATAAAATAACTTTAATTCGCATTGTTTGTCATTGGGTCATGGCCTCCTCATTGCAAATTTCGCACAATGTTAAAGAGGCGTGCCATATAAATCATCTCATCCACACCCAGCGCTTTCAGCATTTCTTGACAGATCTCATCAATCCCCCACAACCTGGGGGATTAGGGAGGTGACCCTCTCGTCCACCGGGGTAAACGCCAACGTAACAAAGCTTAACCGGGGGCTTGTGAGTAGCCCCACCCTCACCCTGGGCAACTCCAAAAAAGAATAGAGACCATACCCTACCCAGAGATTGTGTGTAGAGGTAAGACCCACCAGATATAACCGGTAGTGCTCCACAAAGGAGTGCCATGTTGCTTGTTGGGGTTTCGCCCGGCTGGGCTCTGTGGCAAATCCAGCCACCAGGCGCTCACCGGCAAGCCCTCACTCTGGGCCTGGTTCTAAACGGGGTCCACGGGCTTCCTCCGAGCAGGGTCTCCTGTCTTGTTTTGTTCCATGAGGGTTGTTTTTAACCTTTCTAAGTCTGGCCACTCCCCTGAGGCCTCTTTACCTTGGGAGACCCTACTAGGAGCACAAGGCTCCTGACAACACAGCCCTCAGGTTCATAGGAACACACAAACCTCTCCACCACAATAAGGTGATGGTTCCTGGAGAGGAAAGTACAAATTAACTACTCTTTTTAATGTGAAAATATAATAGCAACATAAAATGTGAATACATACGTTTTATTTCAAATGCCATTATGATGACAAAACTGTCACAGTGATTTGAGAAAAAAGTGCTTGTGAAAAAGTTTAAACTGAAAATGTTTTCCCACCGTAAACAAAACAATGACATACAATACTTATATGCTTACTCACAACCATGGCCAGATGAATCCAGGATGTTATTAGAATGCCTAGGTAACATGACACTCAATATAAAAAAGGGATAAGACTACATTAGGCTACTGCATTATAAATGTCCACAGTCTAATGTACAGTATGTGTAACAATAAGCAATTACATTATTTAAATTGATTTTATTTAAATTAATTTAACATTTTATATACCTCTGTGCAACCTCTGTTCACATTTGATATTAACCCTAGAATAGCTACATTTACTGGAAAGAATAGCTGTATAATGTATTTCATTATAGATGTAGAAACACACTATTAACTACTTACAGTAGCACACACTTCCTATAGAACCAAACATAAATAAATAAGTAAATAAATAAATAACTATTTCAAACATTGGAATTAAATCAAATGTGTTGGTCTCACATACAGTATATGAACCATAAATATCCATAAATCAGTGGCACACTGTTTCTGCTCACAACCCCAAACATAATCTACTGTATTTTAATACTTATTTAATGGAGATTGTGTGTCCTTTTCATTGCATAAGAATCACACCCAATATAAACATGATACGAATTTTGCATACATCAAAACTTTCAGATCCCATGACCACCTTCATCTTAGTCACAACCATGAAAGACCCTCAAATTAAACACTGGCAGTAAATTACAATCCCTCTGCACATGCTCTGACATATCAAAACTAACTTGGCTAATTATGTTCTCACATAATCCCTCCAGCCTCTAGCTGTTCTCATTAGCCTCCTCCATTATGTTCTTCCCATTGGATCATCTTCCTATTTTAGGTCCTCTTCCTATCTTCACTCTCCATTCACTTCCTTGCTTCATTCACAATTTCATTTCCCTTAAATCCCCCTCAGCGACACCGCAGCCTCCAGTCACATGTTCAGTCCAATCCATATCCACGCAGTGACTTCAGATCCAGCGTGGAGCTGGGATCTAGGAGCTGATGATCTTGCCTGACCAGGTCTCGTGCTTGGTTCCTGGCTTTAGGTGGGTGATCAAAACATCGACGGCCTGGATCTTCTGGTTTTTAGGAGGAATGGGACACACCTTGTAAGTGACCTCATCTCCTTCCATGGGTACATACTCCCCTTCAATGCTGCTCAATAAACACAAAGAAGGATGTAGATTAACAACTGGTCTACCCTACTCTTGTTGTATTTTCTTTATTTCCTTTATGGTGGATTTAAGATGTGTAATATAAGACAAGATACAGCTAAATGCATTGTAAGATAACCTGAAGCAGGGGTTCTCAAAATACATGACTACATTTCCTGACTGCAGCAGTTCTCAATATGGGGTAAACCCTGGGGGAAGGGTTCACATGATTTGAAGATGTCTTTTTGAGGCTAATTTGAGAAAGTGCTTATCTAAAGTGAACTTGGGCTACTCACTCTGAGATGTGAACAAAGATGTCCTCTCCCCCATTAGAAGGCCGTATGAACCCATGACCCTGCGACCTGGAGAAGTTCTTACAGACGCCTTTAAACACCGGACCTGATGTGGCCCGCACCGTTCTGAAGTGAAAGGGAAAAGAGAAAAGGCTCATTATTTGACTCACCCCATAAATAACATCTTATCATGTAGGGACAGAATTACACTCTTCCAACAAGGAACCAAACAGCAGAGACCAGATCAAATCATAGGAACTACAATATTATGCCCTCTCCCTCTCTCTCAGATCCATACTCACGCTGAGTATGTGCGGGTGCGTTTGGTGGGCAGGGGGCTGGGCAGCTCCCGTGGCTGGGGGGGCTTCCTTTCTCTTTCCCAGACACGGCTGCCCTCCCGCAGAAAGGGGAAGGAGAGGCGTAATGGTGTGTGCGGGGACTGCAGAGGCTGCTCTGGCTCCAATGCCGCAGAGGGGTCAGGTTCGGCCATGTTGGGCTCAGGGGGATGCTGCTGGGTGCTTTTACCAGTATCTGCCCAGGGAGGGGCGCTACACCACCAGCATGGCACACTATGGGGATGGGAGATGTTACTGGTTCAGTTATGTGATTGAGTGAGATTTACTCCTGGGCTGATGAAATACAATAACCACAGAGGTAAAGACTGATCAGATGAATGTGTTGCACAGTGTATGCCAAAGGCCTCTGTCCCTATTTAAATATAGCAGGTGGGAGACTGGCTGGAGACTGGGGTATTAAAGCTTTCTGGGCTACTGTTGGCATATAGCCTGCTCTATATACAGTTAATGACAGGCAATCTAATGATGTATGGCTATATATGTTAATGGTTACACACAGCTGTTATAGACTGGGAAAAGAGCTTCAGGGACGGTGATGTTGATGAATAAAGGTTTCCATTGTAACCTGAGGAGATAATCGTTATGATCTACATTCAGTCATAATGAGATATACTAAATGTAAGTAAATGTAAATACGCACATTTATCAGCAATTCATTATAATTTGTAGACAATAATGCATGGTTTACTTTATAGTGACTGAATTTGTATGAATTCCTTGTACATAGTCTGTCCTTTAATTAACATTTCATCTTATCGTGGTCAAACTGTGAGAGCAAGACAAAAGCTCTGGTGCGCTTTGTACCTCCAAAAAACCAGGGCAATGTGGCTGTCTGTAGTCTGCAGCATCAGCATGTGAAACACGTACCTTGTCTCTGTACACTCACTGTGCTTTAGCGTTAATCCGTTTAAACTTTACATCAACTTATTAATACGTTTAGCATATTGTCATATGCGAAATGCGAAACAAGTAGGCTATAGGATACTCAACAAATAATATAATAGAGCCCAAAGGCGTATATAGTCTAGAAGATTCTCAGTGTCTTGAGAACGATCGAGACGAAGAATACAATGGGCGCTCACAGATAATCGCTAATAATACGATGCCACTTAAACTGTATTCTTCTGTTCTATATGGAGAATAATCATTTCTCCAAAGTTAAAAAGTCCTGGTACCAGTAATGCGCTGTAAACAAAACAGTAGCCTACATTTAAATATATTTCAAGCTACAGTAGCTGGCACACGTTAGTAAACAGCATTGATTTATTGCTTTCTTACCGTAAACCTCAAGAACAGTTCGCGATGTAAATTAACTGATGTTATACAATTGGCAATTATATAATAAAATCCACCGAGGGGGATTTGGACGTGTGCATAACTCTCTTGGTATGGAAAGAAGCGACCCGCTACAGGCTGAATGAAAGAACCAAATCAGTTTCCTTTTATGCATGGAAGTGTGCCCAAGTAGCCTACCGTATGAGTTTCTTTGTAATTGATCTACTCCATTGGTTTGCATTTAGTCTAATTACGTCTTCAAAATTAAGACTTTCATGTATATACGTGTGAAACATCAGCATATTATTTATGTCCTCCACTCCACACCATAATGTATTCATACACTTTCAAGTATGTTAATAGAAATATCAAAACATTAACAATACAATACGCTGCAAATACATGCATGCAGTATATTTCAAAAGGTGGTAAACACTACTTGCTCAATGTATTTCAAAACCTTAATAAAATTACCTTAATATAAGTAACTGGAAGAAACCAACCGAGTTAATTTTTTATTTTACAATCCATTGGCAACCAGAACACAGAACTTATGCAACTCAAAAATAAATGGGATACATTTAAATATACATACTGTAAATTCAGACACTTTGTATACTGTGGACTTGAATTGAATTGATTGAAGTGAGATATTTCAGATAACCTTTGCATCATAATAATAATAATAATAATAATAATAATAATAATACCGTAGAGGCTATACAAAACTGAAAATGTTCTCAGATACACAGAATCTGATTTAACCGTCCTCTATGCTAATTGATGAAAGCATGTTAAAAAAAAGGAATCGGTTCAAGGTTTTCCTGTACTAGTCTTACAAGACAACCCCTCACCCCCATACACAGGGGAGACACGAATAGAGATTGAGAGAAATTACCCTCCCCAAAAAAAAAAGAAAAACAGACGAGGGGATAGGCCACAGTCTGCAGCTCTAGAACAGTAAAATATAAAATGAGGCATGCAAATAGAAAGTCTGAAATAAACAAACCTCACTTGAAACCCTTGAAAATCACATGGATTGCAGTTTGTAGGTAGCTAGCGGTGGTATTAACAGCATGATAAGGGGAGGGTCAGTTATTATATTGATTAGTGTTAACAGGATGGAGTTTAATGAACTTCAATGTTTACTATAAATCAAGCATCAAAATGCTTTATATCTGGTGCATTTACCGTTGCAAGTTAATCAGAATGCAGCCACAGTTGGTAATGTATTATGTCACCGCTCAGGTCAAACATTTTGGTGAGATGTTTGATGTCTACCATTGTTTGTTACTTAACAATCTGACTGGGCTCCATCTCTGGTTACACTCATTAAATAACAGATTTTTTACATCCATTACTGTGGCAGGGCTCCAGAAAGATACGACCACACAGGTCGACAGCTGATGTGTCCCACACAGGTTGACAGCTGATGTGTGCTGCATGGCACACCGTGTAAGTCGTGTGTTAACACGTGGAGGAAGAAACAGTGAAAAAGATGCAACATTCTTAAACCCTCTTCCGCCATGATAATCCTCCACCTCGTCCTCCAGATTTAGGCTCCCCCCCTCCTGCTCCCAATTACACACACACACACACACACACACACACTTCCTGATTACTGCAACGCCTTCATCCTGTTGAGGGCGGAGCCAGCCTGGAACCACTCTATCTGCGTCTCGTTGAAGGTGTGGTTCAACTGCATTGTCTCCTCGCTGCCGTCACTGTGCTTCACCACAGCTGTCAGGGGCTAGGGTAGATTTTGGATTGTGGGGGGGGGGGGGGGGGGTACGGAAATTTAGAGATGAATGCAGCTGTGACAAACCAGATACCAGAGACTCTGGACATCCTCTGTAGGTCTATTGCTGGTCGCCACACAACGCTAGAATGCGGCCTACATTACCATTCCTGGAGCAAAGGTCTTCAATCCTCTGATGGAGATCTTATCATCGGGCCGGATCTTGTCGTAGTCGGAGGGGTCGCTGAAGGTCAGCGGAAGAAGACCCTGTTTCTTCAAGTTAGTCTCTGAGAGCAGTCCAGAGTAAACAGAGGAGAGGGTCTGTAAGCTCTAAAAGCTATTTAGCAAACAGTTCCAAATGCAATGATGAGACCCTCCCTCTGGAGGAGCCTCTAACTATGCAGTGCTTAACATCCTACCGTGGATTCTGGCGAAGCTCTTGACAATAATGACTCTGCCTCCTAGATGCCTGGGCTCCAGGGCAGCGTGTTCTCTGCTGGAACCCTCTCCATAGTTGTCGTCGCCTACAACCACCCATGACAAGCCGCTGGCCTGCACACAAGAGTGCCACGTGTAGACCATGAGACACCATACCGTCTGGCATCTATAGGTTCACTAGTAGTAGGGAGCCAAATAAACTTACGCACGATGAGCGTTTATCTTACAAACCCATTTTATAAATAAATCTCAACAAATGAGACTAAAAATAGTGGTAGACAGGTCAGGACCCCCAGGAGGTGTTATTATCCTGGGCTGTGTTCTCAGGGTTGACTGAACATTTTGGAAGAGGTTCATAATTAAAAAAAGGCATTGGTGGATAAGGGACTGAAATCAATACCATGTTAAAAGCACACTGCAGTTATGTACACAGAGTATTACTCAACCTCCCAGAAGAATGTGCTGGTTAGTTCCAGAGCGTCCAGTAAAGCCTGGCCTCCTTCCCTGCTCACCTTGTAGTGACGAGCGACATCAGGCACTCCTCCATACTCCCCAGTCAGCTGGTTCTTGATCTTATTGATAGCATCGTTCTCCATGTTGACAGCTCCGATCAGCATGTTGTTTGAGATATTGTCCAAGTGACCGCGGAACTTCAGCCAGGGCCCTGCGGCGCTGATGTGGTCAGTGGTGCACTTGCCCTTCACCTGGGGAAGAAGACCGTTATGTTACTTTCGCTACTAAAATATGGCAGCCACAAATTTTTTTTATCTTATGCTAGGTTGGGGGAAAACAGTCTGACAGCCTATCAGATCAATTATTAAATATAACAAAGGATTATTTACAAATTACCAATATAGTTATTTAAATTGAATATTTGACTAATATTTACAATAATCTGCTACGTGTAATATAAAGTGAGAGTCTTATTTGAGAGATATTTGAATATTTTACAGAGCTTTTTTCTAAGTGAATTAGTCTGTTTCCCCAAAACACAGCCGGAAAACATTTACCTTGAATCAGAGCAGAGAGACAAGCAGGGTAGTGAACGGATAAAACAAATGGCAATAGTTAAATCATGCAAATGGAGAGATTTTTCCGTCTATAGATTCTCTACCTGCGCGTAAATGTTTGCCTGATCGCTTTGAACTCTATTCTCTGTGACTAAAATATGTTAGATAAAGCAAACTTCTTGTTCTCATCTCAGTCGTCAGTGGCAGTAGTGGCCAGTAAATAATATTACGAGGCTTGCTGCCTTTGCCTGGCTGAAACTGATTAAGCAATACCGTTGTTATGAAGCCACTGTTAACCACGTATGAATGATATCTGGCTTACATTCTATGCGTGTTCTATATTATAATTAAACTGAAGAATTATTTAAATAACTTAACATGTGACACACTCCTATACTATAATCACACATATAGGCCTACAGCTGTACATTTTACATTGTTGATGTTTTAATGTCGCACTTGTCCCGGACAAGCCGTAAGCCTTAAAGTCAAGCCCTGCTTACGTTCACCACATACTGTAACCAACTACAGATACTCTTGCCAGTCTCACCTTGATGAGAACCTGGAGGTCCACCAAGTCTCCCCCATGCCACTTGTCAAAGGGTTCCAGCAGCTGCAGCCTGTTGCTCTGGGGGCTGACGTCTACCGTGAGGGAGCTACCATCGGTGGGGGGATGCTGATAGGTGTCCTGGCCGGGGTCAAAGTCCCTGGATGGCAGCTCATCTCCGATAGGGGGCTCCAGCTTGAATTTCTCTCCGTTGGCCGCAGTCAAGTAGTCCGTCTCTGGGTTGAAGTTCAGCGTGCCAGCGATGGCAAGGGCAGTGACGATCTGAGGGAGTAGGGCAGTATGCTAAACTAGCAACATATACATTGTGTGAGGATGCATAGAGCGCAGTTAACTGGTCTAAACGTGTGTGCGCAGTATATTCTCCACATTTATCGTCTTTTGTTCTTGGCACCTCAGGTGAGGTGACGAAGGCATGTGTGGCGGGGTTGGCGTCGTTCCTGGCCGTAAAGTTCCTGTTGAAGGAGGTGACGATTGTGTTCTTGACTCCTTTCTTCACATCCCGCCTGAACACAAACAGAGTGCATTCACAGCATATTAACATAGAAAAAGACCATCCAAATAAGCATATGGAAATTATTTACACCGATAAAAAAGGTCTAGGGTAACAGTGGCATATTTGGCCTGAACTGAGCAGCGATATCTGGTGTTGACTTGGTGACTGGATGCCTTCCTCACTCAGCCCGAATAATGATTGTATAAGTCATGTTTGTTGTGCATTGAACCCACCTGTCCCACTGTCCGATGCAGGGTCCACAAGCGTTGGCTAAGACCACTCCACCGACGTCACTAAAAATCTTGGACTAAGAGAGAGATTTGGGGGAGGTGAGACAACATTATTATTTAGCATCTCTGTATTTGGACATGATTTAGCTGTATTACACCTGGTGACTGATATGGAGTTGAACTCTGAAATACATTCAAGCCAACTAACAGGTGGCTCCTTTCATGAGAGGTGAACACTACTAATTCAGTATTGCTTAGCGCTAGTGAGTCCAATCATAAGCATTATACCAGAGACTCACATATCCATCTCTCTCAATGGTGGCACGAATCTGCTCTGAGCCAGGGGTGACTGTGAACTGGGCTTTGCACTTGAGGCCTTTGTCCAGGGCCTGCTTAGCTACAGAGGCTGCCCTTCCCATGTCCTCGTAGCTGGAGTTGGTGCAGCTGCCAATCAGGCCTACAAAAGGAAGAAGGAGAGGAACATCACAACAAGGACAAAACAGAACAAATCAGTGTAGAATTTATAGTTGTAGTTAGTTGACACTTGCCAACTTTAACCTCCAGAGGCCAGCCACTCTTCTCAGCCATGGAGCCTACTTCAGACACAAGGTGGGCCAAATCAGGGGTAAAGGGTCCATTGATGTGGGGCTTCAGCTAACATGGAGATCGAGAGCCAGCACTTTTTCTTAGGAATGGGATGTCGTCACACTCACAAAGTCAAATACTTTTGGCAGAAAGAGTAGGCGATTGCCCAGTGAAAGCAGGACTGACCTCGTCCAGGTTGAGCTCAATGACCTGGTCATATTCACAGCCCTCATCAGGCACCAGAAGGTCTGAGAACTCATCAGCCATGGCAGCAATTTCTGAGGCGTCAACAGCAGTGTGTTAGAGGTTAAACATGGGCCCAGTAATTTAACACTTTTACCATATCACATGTCACATTTGTATACAGCCATCTTCTTCAATCCAATACTATGCAGTGTTAAGATACATTCATTTAAATGCAATTACTAACTAGTACCCATGTAACTAACATCTTTGTCACTTCATAACAATTTTGACTTTTTTTCTGGAATATTTATAATCATTTCAAAAACTAAGTTTGAATATACCTCCACGACCAGTCTTCTCAAGGTACGTCTTCATACGGTGATTGTATGGGAATACTGAGGTTGTAGCACCGATCTCTGCTCCCATGTTACAAATGGTTGCCATACCTGAAGCACAAACCAACACAGTATTGTAACTGCGATGTTGACATTTATATTACACTACACAATTCAATACATTCCCACTGACCAGTGCAGGAAATTGAGTCAACCCCGGGCCCATGGTACTCCACGATGGCTCCTGTTCCTCCTTTCACTGTCAAGATGCCAGCCACCTTCAAAATGATATCCTTAGGAGAGCTCCAACCAGACAGTGAGCCCGTTAGCTTCACGCCAATAACCTAGTATAGACCAAAGTGGGAAAACCTGGTTATGGTCGAGAAAAGAGTGCTGAGAAGGACTGTCTCCCCCAATCAAAGATTGGTTCCTGAACATTCCCAAGGGTATATGCCAGGTCAACATAGTGAATGAGACAGTTCTCTGGGGTATGCTCCATATGAGGCAGAGGAATTCAGCATGCAAAATGCAAAAAGAAAGAATGTTGCCCTGCCAACCTTAGGACACTTGAGCTCCCAGGGGATTCCAGCCATGACATCTACAGCATCAGCTCCTCCCACTCCAATGCAGATAGCCCCCAGTCCACCACCATTTGGGGTGTGAGAATCAGTGCCAATAAGCATTACTCCAGGGTAGGCATAGTTCTCAAGAATGATCTGATTGGATAATACATTTGTTTATTGACAAACCAAAAATGTGTAGTATGAGTGTGGGTGGGGGGTTGGGCAACCCATAGGTTAACTACGACACCTGGTGGATGATCCCGGAGCCTGGTTTCCAGAAACCCACTCCATATTTTGCTCCTGCGCTGGCCAAGAAGTTATACACTTCCTGGTTAATTTCCTGGTTAAAAAAAATAAATAAATAAAAAAATAAAAAGTAATAATACACGGTAACTTAGATAGATAGAAGAAACATGTACACACACTAATGTGCCTACAAACTGCTAAAAACAATTTAAGATCCATCATCTTACCAAAAATGACTATGTACTTAAAAATGATTTAAAAGCCACATCTACCATTTTAAAACAATACAGACAACAACGTTGCATCTGTAAATGGTGCAATTCCAGGTTGACATTTCTGCTGGAGAAATAGAGCCTTTAACCCTGTACAAGCCTCACCTTTGCCCTGGCAAGGTCGTTAGGTCCTCCAGTCTGGGCCTCAATCAGATGGTCACAGTGGATGGTGGAGGGCACAGCCACTTTTGGCAGGCCGCTACTGATGAACTGCAGCATGGCCATTTGAGCTGTGGCATCCTGCATGGCCACACGGTCTGGGTGGAGACGCAGGTAGGTGCGCCCACGATCAATCTCTTGGTTTTTGGGGTCATCAAGATGGCCGTACACGATCTTCTCTGATAGAGTGAGAGGCCGGTTGAGTCTGAAAGGATTGTGGTTTTGGTTTAAAATGGAAATTAAAGTTAGAATATGGTTTTATTGTGTGTCAAGTTCAAATAGATTTCTGACGTAAATTTCAACGTGCTCTTTTAGTAAAACAAGCCTTACAAACTGTTTCTAGTAGCGCTTCTTGAATGATACATATCACGTGTCAACAAAAATGCTTGCCATTGGGAAAGCACAAAACCTAGGCCTACACAGTCCTGTACAAGAGCACCACTGAATCTTCCTGGTTGAATCATGCCCCCATCACCCTCTATACAATTAACAATAGTAGAATCACACAATGTGAATGATAAACATGGCTTGTACGGAGCAAATCTGAGGCAAAGTAAACCCTAAAGTAGATAAGAGCTCTGCCAACCTTTGGCGGACAATGTCAACGTTTGACTGCAGCTTCTCATAGTTGACGTATGAGGTGGGCTCAAAGCGGCTCATGGACACTTTGGCCTTGGCCCTGAATGCTGCAGTTACATGCAGGCGTCGGGCACCATAGCCTAAGGCCAGCTAGAGATGGAAAACAAAAAGGTACACAGAAGATTAGATAAGGGCCGTGTCCAGAAACATGGAAACAGAGCTATGAGTATGCAGACAGCTGAACCTAAACAATTGCTTTGCAGCCTCAAGGAGAAAACAGAGGGAAACTATACCAACATTACTAATACCAAATGTGCCGTCAATAACCAAAATCAATCCCTGGTGCCCTTCAAGATTCAAGTTTAGTTAGACATACATTTTTATAATACTGCATGACTGAAATAACCATCAAACCAATAATTTATATATAGAGGCATTATATAGCCTATCCACAACATTTTTTCATTGAGCTGACTCCATGTGCTTCTCACACAGTTTAGTCAAGTGAATTGACAGCTAACGACAATGTAGTTATCAAGCTCAATTCATGACCATTTTAATGGAACAAAACCATATCCCCTTAAACAAAACATTGCAGTCATGTGAGCCAGTGTTTGTAAAAACACAGTCATGTCAGCAGGCGTTTAGATTGTGCTGAGCGATTGTGTGTGTGGTTACGGCACGCAGGCTGTTTTAACAATTTTTAGCGGTCAGATAACATGATATAAACATTGTTGCATTTGTCTATTCAAATAAGCACTAAATACATATATTGTTATATTATCTGGCACAGTCATAACATAATTTCCTTAATAGGTTTTCTCATAGTTCCACTGGAATCTTATTCTACAAGTCACATTCAAGACATGGGGACATTTTACTGTGGAAATGAAGATATTTAATGTTAAAATGCATCTCCATATTCACATAGGGGAAGGTCACATGGCTAAACTTAAAAATAAATAAATCAAACATCTTAACAGGTATCCCCTATTATACAGTACATTTAATGTGGAAATGTAAAGATATGTAATGTTAAATACCATCTCCATATTCTGCACGCTAGAGCCCATTGCGTTTTTGCGTGTGTTGTAGAGCGTCTGCTTTCTACAGTAGTTTTGTGTCCAGGTTGTAACGGACCGGTTACATCAGCATGGTATGGCACATTTTGAATAGGGGATAGAGTTGAACTATGAGCACACCTATTGTAGTAATGATCTTTCCACATTGTGCATATTGAATATGGTGACGTTTTTTAACATTAAATATCTTTAAATATTCGCGATTAAGGAAATTGTGTTATTGTGAGTGCCACATATTATACATATTTATTTAATTTTAAATGCTTATTTATTTGAATAGACAAATGAGACAAGATTTATATCATTATCTGACCGCGAAGACAGGATTTAAAGAACTACCCATTCCAGTCAGCTTCCAATCTAAAATACATTTCTAGTGGCACACTGCGTTGCCTGCTAGTGACTGGTTGCCATCAGGCATAACCTTGTGTTAACCTTGCTGAGAAATACCAATGCCAAATACTAAATGTAAAGCACGCCTAGCTAAGTCGGACATATAGAAGTAAAGTACAGTGTTTGATTGTGACATTTAGAAAATTGTCACTTTATCACAGTGCGGGTTGAACAATAAGAAATTGGTTAACGGTGTATAAGGATACAGTGACCTGACAGGTCAGACACAAATATCTTCCACTATGCAGTATCAAATTTTTATCAGACATTCCTCAGATCAAATCATATAAAGGTTTTCTTCATTTACCTTCACATACATATGCACATACATATGCACATATAATGCACATATACTTCTTACCTGAAGCCGGGCCACAGTCAAGCAGTAGGTTGCCATTTTGTTCACTGACAAAGATGTGTCGAGCTTTGTTGACGTCACATTTTGTTAGTATTGTCACGTGGTCTCGCATGGCTAAATCGCATTAAATATGAGTAGTGTAATTCCCATTTAATACTAAATAGGAATAACATATATATTTATTATATTATTAATAATTTCGTGAAATATTTAGGACAAATGTCACGTCACCCGTTATTAGATAGTTAAAATGTAGGTAGAATATCCTCCTGAAACTGAAAGGCTATGTGTGACGTTTTAGCGCCATCCAGCGTTTTTCTTCTCTTCAGATAATAAAAGCTTTTTTACGTTCTTATGAAAAATCAATTCTAATTTTACTTATATGGTATCGAGTATATAATTTCCGTCCCCCTTAATATTATAACACATGCAATTGTACCCCATGTTGTACCCCCCAATTAAAACACGAAAGAACCATTTTTAAAAACTGCTATAAAGTTACTCTTGACGCATGCACGCAACAATGTCTCAGATATGCGCGAGTATTTTATTTTTCAGCACTGGGTGTTTTTTCGAAAACAAAAGAAGGAACTGTACTTGTCCCCCTGTAAATAAAAATACAACCTGGTGCCGGTGTCCCCGAGAGTCTCCTGGTCTGGCGTAAATTTTGCGTAGTCGACAGAACCCAGCACCATGGCTGAGGGTTGAGAGGGGGGAGTGGTCAATAATGTGGTTTACCACTGTGTGCGTGTTTTTGGGTGGCCCTTAGGTTCCTAAGTATGGTGGTCGGGATAATCAGTTGCCCATGGCAGAATGTCAAACATCTACTACAATCAACGACCTCTACCCCTGACGCCACAGGCTTGCGACATACTATAACAATTATACACCTGCACCATCATCCCACTGCTGCCACCAATGTAATGAGAATCCATCTGTGGTGTCGGATGTACAGTCACAACGCGGACAAAATATCATTACACGTCACAATATTTATTTACTAGCATTACCATAAAATCATACCTAAAATATGCCTGTCTCTTACCCTGCCATATATTGTTACCTATCCAATACTGTAAAATATAAAAGCAACACACACACACACCCACCCTTTAGAAAGTGCAGTTAATCAACAGTCAATATCTTATCTCTATTCCACCCAACAGCCAGGCACAGCAGGCAGCTCTCTCGCTAGTCATCTTCATCTCCCTGCCTCTCTACGTGTCATTTCAGCAGGTGCATTATTTAACCCCCCTCCCCCCAAAATATTCCCGTGCCCGCCAATTACACCTTCGATTACACTAAATGTATCAACAGATTTTCTATTAGTTCCCACTTACCAGTAATAAGTGAGCGGGCTGGTAATGACGTATTACGAGTATGTCATGTATGTGTGCATAGGACACATACTTGCAGGTTTTGATTTATTTCGTTTTTTGTTTGTATGTTTTGTTTATTTGATTTATTAAGGTTTTTCTTTTTGTACGGGTTTTGTCTTTAAATATGGTGTATTAATGAATGTAATTTAACTTAATTTTTATAGAAGAAAGGCAACGATGGTGAAGGGAAGAAGCCAGGCCGGAGTGGACCGCGGCCCACTATGTTAATTGTTGTCCACTCGTTGAAGCCAACGTTCTGTGAACATGCCGGCTATATAAGAAAAGTATTCTCGTCAAAAAGGTTGCAGACCAGGAGATAGTTAAGAGGGTTTGAAATGTTAAGCTTTGGGGTTTTATTGATATGCCTATTTAAAAGTGTTTGACTGCATGAACATTTCTAGTCAGGTAAATTAAGAAACCAAGTCAATTCTTGCCAAGGCTTTATTTAATCATGCTGCATTGATTGATACTGCACCCACAGATTTTTCACCACACGTCAGATAACCCAGACCTAACTCAGGGCTGGAGCTTGGCTGGAGGTACATGGAGCTTTGGTATAATTATACACAAGAAAATGGATTATAGTTAATAATAATAATAGCATAACAATAATAACAGTTAATGTGGCAAATCCCAAAAAGAAACATTTTAGAATGAGATGGTATCAGTAATATACCAAATTATTTTGAAAGATGTGAATAAAGCGGTTACAATGTACTTAACACTCCTGTTTGTCCTCCAGGTCAATCTGACCCAAATCACTAGCTCTTTGTGGCAGATAGAAGGTGCTATACCTAGTTCTACAGCTTACACAGACATATAATGTGCACTGCTGGCACAACAAGGTGTGAGATTGAAACCCGAGGACAACAGGAGGGTTAAAAGGCACACACAAAAAACAAATACATAAAGAAATAATAAAGAAATAAATACACACAGCAATGACAATAAAGAGAACCACAAAATTATACACAATCAGATGGTGCCATCTGGTGGCATACTACGATATTATTAACCCTCCTGTTGTCCTCTGGATCAAACTGACCCAAATCACTAGCTCTTTGTGGCAGATAGAAGGCGCTAAACCTAATTCTACATCTTAGAGACTTATGATGTGCACTGCTGGCACAAGGTGTGATTTTGAAACCCAAGGACAACAGGTGGGTTAAAAGACACGAACACCCCGCCCCCCTGTCCCCCAAATACATAAAGAAATAATTAATAAAGAAATAAATACAGAAAGCACTGACAATAAAAAGAACCACACAATCATACACAATCAGATGGTGCCATCTTCTGGCAAAGGAACTTGAGGACAAAAGGAGGGGTATAGAAACCCATATGCAAACATTCAAAAACTAAAACAATCACTTGCACAATGTACATAATGATTAGGGAGGTGAATGCAATTTTATTAACAAACTGTATATATAATACCTCAAAGCAAAGAATACAAGATCAACCTACACCATCATTTTAGAGTAAAGAGAAGAAGTGAATTATAACAGTACAATTAACTTGAATTGAAGGCAGCACAAGCAACAGCGAAGCGAGATCATTGGATACAACCCTTCTCAACTCACTGTAATCAAACGAAACACACTGAGAAATATATTACACAATGGTTAAAAATTTAAGTAAAAACCTTAAATTAGTTCTAAATTACACTTCTGTTTGGTCATTTATGGGTAGTGCAGATAGAACTTATGATGTGCACTGCTGCCACAGTGCTAAAAGCTAAAGAAAAAAAATGTCATAGTTCTAAGGGAGAATTCGGCATAATAAAGATTTCAGCAGACCAAACCCAGTTTAAAATCCAAATACTGGTAGTCCCAGACTGCCAATACATTGTATCAAGTCAGGGTGTGTGAGTAGCCTCTTTTCATACTCCATAGTTAACAGAGCTCAGTGCTGGCCTCTTCTTGCTTTTAATCTTCAGGGATCCGTAGCGAGCCTACAAACACAAAATAAAAACTTGAGGCTGTTGCTTTGAATTGTAAATTCATAAAATATTTATGATTTGTCCGTCACTATGTCACACTGAGCACCAGCATCTCAGAACAAAAATATTTTGTGGGATTTTGCAGGGGCATAGTTGGTGGAGGTGACGACATTCCACACAGTTCAGAACCCTCTTTTTAACAATATCATTTAAAGATAATCCTAAAACAAAAGTACATTTCTGGAATATATTGTTCTGAAATATCAATAGACATTTCAATATCAATATATATTTCAGGGAGTGTGAGCAAAAAGCTCACCGGACACCCAGTCTCATCAAACAATACATAATCAAATGTTCCTGGGTATTTCAGGTAAGTGTATTATTTTATTTATTCACAACTCTTATTTTATATCTTATCTAATTTGTTTAAAGCCAAGATATATTGCTCAAAGGCTTGATCCATACACTGGTTCTCACTGTTTTTTTTGCATTTACACTGACCACCTCCGCTGTTGCTATGTATATTCTTTGTGCTTGTTCCCTTATTCAAAAAGCTTGAAGCTCCCTGTGCCTAGTTATGGTGCCAATGTAGGCTTGGACAGTGGCTAGTAGTGGTACAAGACATAGTAAAAGCCTATATCACCAATGCCCTGGCATTCCAATGCAATGCGCATGTTGCCTTTTTCCTCATCGCTGAATATGAAACAGAAGGGAGTAGTCTAAATGGTTAAGTTTGATGCATTGCTGACCTCGCAAAGCTGTAAATGCAAACAGTGCATATATGACCGTGGTTGTACAATTGAAAGCAATAAGTTGCCTACAAACCAAATGGTTCCATATGGTTCCAAGCTATATATTAAGCTATATTTGGTTGTGGCTGTTTTCTTATTAATAGTCTTGCTCAAAACTGTAGCCTACTAAGCCAGCCACACGGGAAGATTACATATACAATAACAGTGTTGTTAACAGTTTGGTTGAATTGTGTATTGCATGTTATTGCCTTCATGTTAGAAATAGGCATAAATCACTTTAGTAGCCTAATTGGTGATCAGTGGAGCAAAGGCACTGAGGTGGAGGGTGGAGGATGCCACAATCTTCTGGTGAAATGCTGCCCCCTTAATTGTTGGGAGAGGGCCATTTAATGGTGTGAATACTACATATATGTATGTATGTATGTATGTATGTATGTATGTATGTATGTATGTATGTATATAAGTCACATATCAGTCCAGACTGATAGCGTACTGTAATGATGAGATGTGTTGGTCATTCTTACGTCTTTGCGGACCCTGGAGCGCGTCATCTTGACACTCTGTGACCGCCTTAATCCCCGTTGAGTGACAGCCTCATCCTCAGATAAGGTTGGCTCTGCCTCCTCATCTGAACCCCCCTCCCCTGGCTCGTAGTAGTAATCTGAAGAGACAGACACACACAGTCATGAGAGAAAACAAGTGTACAACCACTGGACTGTGCTGGGAATTATGTCCAGCAGGGGCCGGTAGAGACAACAAAATACTTTATCATATGGGATTTCAATTTTTACAGTACTGTGTATACCCTAAAACAGTACCAATTCTAATATAATTATTTCCAGATGTCATATTACAAGGATACACACAGTTTTGATTGGCCAACAAATGTCCAATCTCTATAGGATAAGCAGCACCATGAACGTGCATTATGTGTCATTTCAAGTGCAACTTTGCCATTCTCTTGTAGAGCCTCTGTTGTGTGGAATAACACTAGGGCTATAAATCAAATTTTCAAGTATTCATTCAATAAGTTATTAGAATCGTAAATCAGTTAAAATAGTATTATATTATAGGTGCCTCCCCAAACATCGCAACAATCTACCTGAAAAATAATGCAAAGGACACTCGAGTTTGTGCGCGAGACATTAAAGACAAAATAACAGAATTCTTCGTAACGGACATGAGGCCTGTGAGCGTAATTGAAGGCGAGGGGTTTAAAAAACAAATGAAGATGTTGGAGCCCAGCTACACCATCCCTAAGCGTTCAACGTTCACAGAAGCAATCACACTTAAGCATAGCGAACTACTTGGCTAAGTATTAACACAGTTAAGGAGCTCTACTGCAGTGAGTTTAACGACAGACATTTGGACTTCTGTGGGAATAGAGGCTTACATGGCAGTTACTGCCCATTTCATCAACGAACACTGGGCGCTACAGTCCTACATGCTTGAAATGAAAGCAATGGGGAAGAGAAAACAAGACTTGGAGAGGTGGCAGACTCTCTTTTGAAATACCCAAGTTTAAAGGCCGTTGTTCACGATAATGCAAGAAATGACACTGTGCACAGAAACACTGCGTCAACACCCGGACAAGTGGGGCAATGTTCAAGGGGTGCCCTGTTCTGGGGACACACTGTGTTCACACACAGCTGTAAAAGAAGACTCAATATGCCGGACTATTGGCGCTGCCAAAAATAGACAGCAGCACTCAAGGAAGAACAAAAACAGCAGAATGTGTCACAGCATATGCTCATTCAAGATGTGCCCAATCAGTGGAACTCTACATATTCCATGTTGGAACGGCTGGTAGAACAGAGATGGTCACTGACAGCAGTATTGTCGGATCCCTTTGTCACAAAGAAAGGAGACCAAACTCTGGACCTGACTTCAGAGCACTGGAACCTGGTCCATTTCAGTCCGGAGGGTATCTTTGTTCCACTAACAAAAACTAACAAAATAGCCTAATGAAAACTAGGTGTGGGAAAAACATTTTTGTTAACAAATGAAATAAAAAATGAATAAAATAAAATAAATGAAAACTAACACTAAACTAGAGTGCCTACTCCAGGTAGGGAATGAGTCCTTAGCCCAAGTGAAGGAGTTCAAGTACCTCAGGGTTTTGTTCGCGAGTGAGGGGATATTGGAGCGGGAGATTGGTCAGAGAATTGGAGCAGCGGGAGCGGTATTGTAATCGCTTTACCGCACCGTTGTGACGAAACGAGAGCTGAGCCGGAAGGCAAAGCTCTCGGCACTTTCGTTCCTACCCTCACCTATGGTCATGAAAGTTTGGTCATGACCGAAAGAACAAGATCCCGGGTACAAGCGGCCGAAATGGGTTTCCTCAGCCGCTGCTCCTTCACGTTGAAAGGAGCCAGTTGAGGTGGTTTGGGCATCTGTTAAGGATGCCCCCTGGGCGCCT